>PITB01026865.1:0-18041 GCA_004024585.1 Paradoxurus hermaphroditus
ACGGCAGGCTGCGGCTGCCAAGCCTTACAGGAGAGAACGGAGTTTCAGTTAGCACGGGGACGGCTGGTGGCAGAGAGCACAGCTGGGTTCAAATCAGAAACCATTTCCCAAGTCCCTGCACACCTCAGGGTGTAGAGATGAGTCACCGTGCGGCCCGACGGGCTTCCATTCACACCCTCGCCAGCACCTTCTAGTGGTTTACTCATCTACAAACTCCTCCGCTGAGCCGACTTGCTTATCTACTCTTCTGTCCCGGAACGGCGCCGGGCACGTCCCGGGGGGCAGCACCTAACTGCTGAATTCGTGCGCTCCTTTTAGACCAGGGCCCAGCGTGAGGGAAACGGTCCCAGACGCTTGCCTGCGTCCTTGACCTCCAGGTATACATCACGCACGGCCCAGCGCGGTTCCCACCACCGCTCCCCACTGGCCTCGAGGCGCACCGGCCCTCGCGAGTCGCTCCCTCTGCCTCGAATACTCTTCACCCAGGTCTTCCGGAGGCTGCTGCCCTCTCATCGGTCAGCACTCGGCTCACACGTCCCCTCGGAGAAGGAGGCCTCTCCTGGTCACACGACCTACAGTAGCGACCTTCTCCCCGCCCCCCATCGCTCTCACGGACTGCCAGGTTTCTTCCTCCCGGGCCACCTGCTCGGTCTGCTGGCCTTTGATCTTCCTCTGTCCACGAAAGGGACCCCTCTGTCTTCAGACTGCTCTTTTCTTAGCACCTAAAACCGTGCCTGGCACCTAGGAGATGTGTAAGTAGGCACCGAGTGAATGGACAGAAGGGAGAAATTTCAGCCGACTCGAGATGCGGAAAGAGTTCCCCACTCTAAACATCGTACAGTTTTACTTGTCAATGAGACCTGTTTTTCAAACCATAATGGGGCGCCTGGGCGGCTCAGTCGGTCGAGCGTCCGACTTCGGCTCAGGTCATGATCTCCCGGTTCGCGGGTTCGATCCCCGCGTCGGGCTCTCGGTGCTGACGGCTCAGAGCGTGGAGCCTGTTTTCGGGTTCTGTGTCTCCCCCTCTCTCTCGGCCCCTCCCCCACTTGTGCTCTGTCTCTCTCTCTCTCAAAAATAAATAAATGTCAAAAAGAAATTTAAAAAAATAATAAAAAAATAAAACCATAATAAAAGACAGAAAAGTAGGGAATGATTTAACAAGGCCTCAAAAAAATAAATAAAATAAGAAATAAAAATCAAGAAGAGGTGAGGAAAAGAACAGAGAGGCCAAGAAGATGGAAAAGAAAAGAGAAGGTATTTACCCGGAAGCACCATTTTGAAGCAAGCGTAGCGGATCCCCATGGCGGAAAAAAAACGCCCGTGCCCTCTGACCCAGGAATTCCTGTCCTGGGAATTACCCCAAGGAAATGAATTCGGAATTGGAACAAAACTAAAGAGGCCTCTGTAGAAAGATGATTCCAGTCGCATTGATCACAGCCGAGATCTGGAGACTACCGAAGTGTCCCGCGACGGGGGGAAAGGCTTTGGCGGGTTACGGCACGCCCGCTGGATGAAAACAGCACGCGGCAGTTCGCACGGCCAGATGGAGGAGGACAGAGGACCAGGAACAGGTGGTTTAGAATAATGCCGACAGGAGGCCAGGAAGCACTGAACCCTGGGGCGCCTGGGTGGCTCGGGTGGGTAAGCTCCGACTCTTGATTTCGGCTCAGGTCATGATCGCCATCTCACGGTTGGGGAGCTTGAGCCCTGCGTCGGGCTCTGCACTGACGGCGTGGAGCCTCCTCGGAGTCTCTCTCTCTCCCTCTCTCTCTCTCTCCCCCTCCCCCTCCCTCCTTGCCCCTCCCCTGCTTGCACACACACTTTCTCTCTCTCTCTCAAAATAAATAAACATTTTTTTTAATGTCTAATGTTTTTTTACTTTTAACATTTATTTTTGAGAGAAAGAGAGACAGAGCATGAGCGGGAGAAGGGCAGAGAGAGAGGGAGACACAGAATCGGAAGCAGGCTCCGGGCTCCGAGCTGTCAGCACAGAGCCCGATGCGGGGCTCGAACCCACGAACCGCGAGATCATGACCTGAGCCAAAGTCGGATGCTCAACTGACTGAGCCACCCAGGCGCCCCCCTCCCCGTCAAAAAATTTTTAATGAAAGTTGGGCACTGCCCAACACGCCTCCTGCATCCCCGCAACACCTTACAAGAATCCAGGAGAAACCTATGCCTGTTTCCTTCTAACGAACAAGAAAACTGAGGTTCGGAGAGCTGAAGTGGCCCAAAGCCACAGAGCAAGCAAGGAGCAGAGTCCCGATATGCACGCGACCTCCCCGCAGGGCCCATGCACGCCCCGAGGCCCTTGCTGGACCCCTCGACGGCCTCCTTGTGCTCAAGGCCGTCCTTCTCCGCGACGCCATCGTGACTGCGTTCGCGAGGCCACTGTACAGCTGGCAGAAAGCGACAGGGCGCCTGAAAATCGCCGGTGGGAATGCAGCAAAGAGCAAACGAGACAAAGCGACAAAGGAAACCGCCTTCGGTGAGGGCAAGAAACCACAGAGGAGGGAAGCCGGAGAGCGGTCAGCGAGACCGGGCGTCAAGAGGACCCGAGCAGAGCGAGAGACGAGAAACGCGAAGGACGCGCCGGCCGGGAGCCCCTGGGGAACGGGGTCGGCCCGCGCTCGCCCGCTCTTCCCCCCGGGCCCGCCCTCGGCAGCGCTCAATCAACGTCGGCTGAAACACACACCTCTCTCGGGATGCGGAAAAAGCGAGAAGCAAGAGAAAAGGCAGAAGAGGGGACACGGAACCAGGGAAATGAGCGGGCTGGGTGGGAATCGGAGCTGCCGTGGCATGACCGCGGGCTCCGGTGGCCCACGGCGGGGCTGGGGACTCAGGGAGGCGTCGACGCGATGGCCCTCGCCCTCTGAGAACAGGACCCGGGTGTGGCAGGAGGTTTGGCTGAGCCGGTGAGACGGCCTCCCTCCGACGTAGGGCGAGCTCCTGGAGGAAATGGAGAGGGTCCTTTCGTGGGAAAAGGGATAGAGTCCTCCCGCCGGCTAGGGTAGGCATGGCCCTGCTTGGAGGCAGGGGACTGGACTCGAAGACCTCCCCAGGTTGCCCCGCTTCCTTAAGACCGACCGCCCAGCTCAGAGGGGAAATGCATAGATGCCCCCCCCCAGACTGGTAGAGCCGGTGATCGCGGAAGCTGGGGGATCACCGCGCGCGGGTGCGTCGCACCATTCCCTCTACTCTTGCACGTGGTTGGACATTTCCATAATCAAGTGTTCACGCAATGTGAACTGAGGCCCGGGCATTTCACCTAAAAATCGCCAGGGCCTGGCCCAGGCTTGGGGAGGGGGGCGGCGGGGGGAAGCCCTCCGGATCCCAGACAAAGCCCACCAGAGGCAGACGATGATTCTAGGCTAACCGATCTTTCCGACGGAAGACAGGGGAGTCTGCAAATGCGAGTCAGGCAGTGCGAGTCAGGCAGTACGAGCAGGCCAGGGGTCAGGAAGGCTGTCCGTGTTCACGGCGCCGCCTGGTCTCTCCTTAGCTGCGTGTCTCCGGGCACGTCGCTTAACCTCTCTGCGCCCTGGTAAAAGGGGGAGCACGATGGGACCTTTCTTACGAGGTTGCTGGGAGGAGCAAATGCCACGTAAAACTCCTAAGGGTGGGGGGAAGGGGAGGCAGGCATGGGGACAGCCTGCAGCAAAAATCAGCTATTGGGATACATCCCTTTGGTAACGTGTAGAGAGGGTTCTTTTGGAAACCAGACGTCCGCTGGATCGGTCATCTGGAGAAAATGAAAAAGGGTGAAGCCAGCCAGCCCTCTATTTCTGGGAGCTCAGGCAGTGGTGAGGGGCGGGGCCTCCAGGGCGCCTAGGGTGGCCCCCGCCGACCCAGGCCCCGTTGGCCAAGGGGCTCCGGAGAGCGCCTCCCTTCAGAAAGCCAGAGCTCCCGAGAAACAGGAAGCCGCTTCCTTTCCCTTCCATTCTGAGCCAGCATTTCCTTTTTTGTTTTAAAAAGCATTCCTCTCCGCAGCCCGGCGCTGCCCCTGCCCTCAGCAGCCCCGGGCTCAAACACACCCACGGTCATCTGGATTCCTCTTGGACCGTTTCTGCCCACCAGCAGGGTCATGGGGTTCCCGGGAAACTCTTGAGCGAGCTCGCCCTTGACGCGAGGCTAACAGGCACAGGGGTGGCAGGAGCAAGGACCCCGGGTCACCCAGACCTCTTTCCCTGCCTAGTTGGAAGGATTAGGTGAGATAGGTCTTTGACTGCCAGCGCGGGGGCCCAGAACACACTCTGCCTCCCTTTGTAAGGCGCCTCCCTGGACAAACGGCAACCTCGCGCGGCTTGGGAAGTCTATGGAGCCATCGGCCTCTCCTCGACCCCCCCCCCCCGATTTGAACTGGAATCTCAAGTGGGACGCCGACATCATAAAAACATAAAGCTTAGCTGACATTTCTTGCCTTTTTTTTCCTGTTCACGGCTTAAGGCGGTCTTTCCCCCAACTACGTTCAGTGGAAGAAAGATGCCCGGATAAAGCAGTTTGGGAGCAACTGCCGCAGGGCTTCTGGACAAAAAGTTACTCTTCCGAACCATCGCTGGCCTCAGCCGCGGACTGCAGTGAGCTTTCTCTCCTCCTTCTCTTTTCAGAGTTTCAAACACAAGTCTTAATTCATTCTTGCAATTATTCTGTGGGTGGGAACGGGAAAGGGGGAGGGCGGGGAGAAAAAGGGCAAGCGAACAGGACACTCCGGCTCCGTTATTTTGCAAGGTGGTCTGCCCAGTTAAAACACACCGCTGCCCACCAAGGCCAGAATGGCAGAGGAATACACACGCACGTCATGTGGCACGAAATGTGGTGGCAGTTTGAACTGAGGCTTTTTCAGTGCAGCTGAGAAACGGTCACGCCTGAGAATGAATGACGACGCGTTTCTGATCCCAACATCTGTCCCCAGCGTCCCTCTGTCCATCTCCGCCTGGGGTCTGCAACAGGGGAGATAGACAAGATGGGCGCGAAGACGTTCGATTAAAAGGCTGTGTCTTCTGGAAGCGTTCGGAAAAGATCTAGAACGTTCTCTTGACATTAAAGCCAACAAGAGCGTTCCGTGGAACAGAATGCAGAATCTGCACAAATCTAAGACGCACGTGAGGCCCTACAAGAGTGGAAGCTCATCCACCCAAGTCCCAGGGGCCTCCAGGGTCCTGCGAGTGCAAGAGGAGAGCGCTGGACCGGATGGAAAGCCCAAAATCCTTTGAAACTCCCTGCCAAGGCACCCCAAATAGCTGTCTGATTGGTGACCCTGGCTGGTGAAGAAAACCTGTCTACGGCTCAAGGGATAAAGACCTAGCCGCACAGCTACACCCTGCCCAGAGGCAACCGGTCCCTGGACACAGAAAGCCCTGATACCCCGCACCCCCTCTGCTGCCTCGCACCCCCTCTGCTGCCTCGGGGCAAGGAAACAGCCTTCTCTTCCCATCGGTCAGCCCAAGCCCCCTTCCCGAACACTTTGCTGCAGGCGACCACAAAACCAGAACCCACAATCCTCGCCACCTACCCCAGGGCGCCCCTGGGGGACCCTGTCCTGGCTCCTACTTACATTTCCCCGCCTCAGGGGAGACGCGGACGACGTGGCAGAGGGACAAATGCATCAAGCCTGCCGTTTGGGAAACGCTGGCAGGCGGTTTCAAAGAATTTCACGCTGGGGGTGGGGGGGGGGGGACAGAACCACGCATCTTTATTAAAGAATAAGACCGCACTTTGGCGTAACAACTTCTCCTTCGAGGAAGAGGCTCCGCAGCGTGATTTATAATAGCAGGACCCGGACAGAGCCTGAACGGCCAACCCGGGGAAGCCTGGTTCGATGAATTTCTGGCGTGAGCACGCGACGCGTATCCATGTGTACGGATGTAAACAGCAGACACTTACAAGGCAATGCACGTGGCGTGCGCCGCAAGGACCTACATGTACAGCTGTCTGCAAACGCAGAGGATTAAAAACCCTGGAGGAACACGCAGCAAAATGTTATTATTAACCAGATCCGAGAGCTGGCATTTGGGGCGGGGTTTTTGTTTTTTTTTTTCCCTTGGGTTCATCCAATAGTTTTCTTTTTCCCCCTGAGCACAGATCGCAACGGGGATTCGGAAATTTTTTTTTTTTTTTTTTTTTTTTTGCAAAGGAGAAAGCTAAAGACTACACTGCTTCTCGGAGGGCTGATTCAGAAAGAATAAGGCAGGCATCCATGACAAAAATTCTGAGCAAGCTGCTCTCTAGGCAGCTTCTCGTTTCTCGGAGGGACACACCGACGCAGGCCTGGTTGCGTCAGAGTTTTGTCGACAGAGGTCTGTCTCCGAGGGTGCGCTGGGCTGCACGCTAGGGAAGCAGCCCCAAGCCCGAGATGAGAGGCCGCACAGGGGCGCCTGGGTGGCTCAGTGGGTTGAGCGGCCGACTTCAGCTCAGGTCATGATCTCGCGGTCTGTGAGTTCGAGCCCCGCGTCGGGCTCTGTGCTGACAGCTCAGAGCCTGGAGCCTGCTTCAGATTCTGTGTCCGCCTCTCTCTCTGCCCTTCCCCGGCTCACCGCTCTGTCTCTCAAAAATAAATAAACATTTAAAAAATTTTAAAAAAAGAAAAAAAGCACACACAGCCTGCAAAGGGCCACCAGGAGGGCCCTGTCATCGGGAACCGAGCCACCAAACGACCACCCCCAGGCTGCCCTTCTCTGTTGCCGGCCGCCGCCTTGGCCTTGGCTGCCAGGATCCCGATCTGAATCCCGCCAGGCCTGTGAGAGGCGGCTGCCGGGTTCAGATTGTGGGTTCTGGAGACCGGTCAACCCGGGTTCAGTCACCAACTCTCAAAGGTTCTCAACCCCTCCGAGTCACAAGGTCTCTGTCCTCGAAATGAGGATAAACCCTCCTAAGGTTCTGATGAGAGTTAAACAGGGCGACGCAGGCCGAGGGCCGAGGCTGAACAGGTGAACAAGAAGGTTTGCCGGCCACGTCTGCCCTCATCATGCTCGGAGGCCATTCCCGTGACCCCAGAACGGGATTCTCTTTGGACTGAATGTGAGTGAAGATTCCAATCTATTCTGAAAAGACGTATGTTTTTTTTTTAATTTTTTTAACATTTATTTATTTTTGAGAGAGAAAAAGAGACGGAGCATGAGCAGGGGATGGGCAAAGAGAGAGAGAGACACAGACTCCAAAGCAGGCTCTGGGCTCTGAGCCGTCAGCACACAGCCCAACGTGGGGCTCGAACCCACAAACAGTGAGATCACGACCTGAGCCGAAGTCGGATGCGTAACTGACTTGAGCCCCCCAGGTGCCCCAAAAGATGTATACTCTTTAAAGAACGCCGGGTGGCAAGTTCCACCAGGGACGAAGTTGCCAAGGCAAAAGCAGACACCAAAGGGGGCGGTGCCCGTCTCGGCATCCCTCCAGGAAGGGCCGGAGGTAACGCCTCCGGCGGGAGGTCACGGCCAAGGCAATGAAGCAGGAGAGCAGCGCCCCACTCGGGAGCAGAAGGGCCCGCGGGGAAAGGGAGACCAGCTCGCGCTCTCAGTGCTGCCAGGAAGGGCATTCGGGACACCGGGACCGTGGACAGATCTCCCACGAAAACAGAAGGCTAGACTGGCCAGCCGTTCCGTCGCACTCCCGACCCCCGAGCCCTTGGCAAGCCACGTTCCTGAAGTCGCTACGGTTCACCTGCCTGGTTCCCCGTGAGAGTTCAAGTTTCCCCAAAGACCAGGAGACCGTCCTGCGTAACTCGGAATCCCTGCCAGGGTGCGGCTAGCTCAGCAGGCAAACCAGTAAGGACGGAAGTCGAGTGAAAGAATGTTCACACAAGCGTGGAGGGCCCGATGTCGGGGAGCGGGGAGGTTGGGTAGGGACCACGATGGTGGGGGGAGCACGGCACTCCACACGGCAGGGTTCTGACCTCCATCACAACCGAGCTGGGCGACAGCCGAGCCGAGCCCTGCTGATCTTCCGAGAAGCAGCGGGGCCTCCCCTGGGTGCCTTCTGGCTCCGGGGCAATTCAGAGAAGCGGCCGAAGTGCAGACCGGACTCACCGCAGCTCCCCCAGGTCCCCTCCCCAGCGAGGCCCATGGGGCTCCTTTCTCCCAGTCACCTTGCATAGGGAGGAATTTCTCTCTATAAGAGCACAAGGCAGAGGGGGCGCCTGGGTGGCTCAGTCCGTTGAGCATCCAACTTCGGCTCAGGTCATGATCTCGTGGCTCGTGAGTTCCAGCCCCGCATCGGGCTCTGTGCTGACAGCTCAGAGCCTGGAGCCTGCTTCCGATTCTGTGTCTCCATCTCTCTCTGCCCTTCCCCAGCTTGTGCTGTCTTTCTCTCTCTCTCTCTCTCAAAAATTAATAAACAATACAAAAATTTTTTTTAAAAGAGCACAAGGTGGAGAGACTTGGGATGCCTTGGCCTGTTCTGGAAAGTACTAGTACGCTGGCAGAAGAGGGCAAAGTTACAACGCCACTAAACGCAGCGGGCGGCACTGTCACCTCCCCAGAGCTCAGCACAGACTCAGCCTGCAAAGCGTGAATAAATGAGGGGACGGACTGGCATGGGGCTCCGGGCCCAGCCGCGAGGCCAGCCAGGTGTCCCTCTGTGCGCACGTCTGGGAACGAGAACATTCAGTCCTGCCCCGGTGGAGTTCTCGGACCCCCTAGGAGGGGGCTGAGCAGGGCGCGGGGTTCTGCTAGGATGAAGTAGCCTCGCGACTTTGTTTACGAATTCAGACTCGGAGTTCGAGACTCTGTCACCCTCCCTCCCCATCTAGAGAGAAAACATTGTGTGCTGAAGGCTGGTGGATTTCCAGGAAATATTAGGAGGCTGAGAAGGTTCTAGCACGCTGGCCGGCAGGTAGGAGGCAAACATGAAACCCCGGCTCCTTCCACTCTTTCGAATCCAAACTGGACCACGACACGCAGGAAAGTCCTCACAAGGGCAGCCAGACAAACTGCCTCCCGCCCCCCCAACCCCTGCCGCGCGACATCAGGACCCGTGATCTCGGGCAGCCACACCCACGTCAGGGGCTTCCAGGGACATCCCACGTGCTGTTTCTCCCAGCGAGTGCTTGTTTAATGAAGGCCAGGGGTGCCTGGGTGGCTCAGTCAGTTAGGCGTCCAACTTCGGCTCAGGTCACGATCTCATGGCTCGTGAGTTCGAGCCCTGCATCGGGCTCTGTGCTGACGGCTCAGAGCCTGGAGCCTGCTTCGGAGTCCGTGTCTCCTGCTCTCTCTGCCCTTCCCCCACTCATGCTCGATCTCTCTCTCTCTCTCTCTCAAAAATGACTAAATGTTAAAAAAAATTCTTTTTTAATGAAGACCAGAGCGGGCTGGGGTTCCGAAGTTTCTGGGAGCAATCGGGCGCAATTGCAGAAGCCAAGACCTCCGGGGAGCCCCTTTCTTCAAAAGCCGGGAATCCGATGTTGCAAAGCGCTGTCTCTGGGGGCCCCGGCCTGGAAAATGATGGGAGAGGAGCCCGCGGAACAGCAAAGAAAGCCAGAGGGGACATCGCTGCCGCCCTGCCTCCCTCCCTACACGCTGGTGGCGTGGTCTCCTGGCCTGTGTCGCCCACCTCTAGGAGGCAGGAGCCAGCTCTAGAGAGGTGGCCTGTGGCATGAACGCCACTGAACCGTCACCGGGGTAAGTTGACAGGCAGAATCTTTGGGAGGCAGGACACAGACTCACAGACTCACAACACAGGGGGTGCCTGCCGTCTCGCCCCCATTTTGCAAATGGGAAAGTTGAGGTTCAGAAGTCTCGGGACTTGCCCAAGGTCACACAGACAGGGCCCCCCCACTTCCCGCCCCGACCTGAATTCGAAGCTGTCTGCCACACTCTCCCTCCTCATCAGCAGAATTCTTTGACTAATACACTTCCCCCCGCTTTTATCGGTTTCGTAAATCTGGATTTTACAACTGGTTTTAAACAGGGGCATGCGTAACAAACGTTCGGTTCAACCCAGCTGAGGCCCCTACGCCAAACCACAGACTGTACGGCCTCGAGGGCCTCAGAGATCCGCCCCAACCCCCTGGTGCAGGTTAGGAGGCTGAGGCCTCCAGGGCCAAGAGATTCATTCCAAGGAGCTTGGAGGCAGCTTTCCGGAAGCAGTGCCTGCGGTCTAAATTCCTATTCCCCCGGCCCCCCCAAAAAAAAAACAAACAAACCAGGTCCTGCCTTTTCTCGGAGTAGGGTGAACCCAAAACCACATCACAACGGAGAGAACACGGAGCCGGGTATTGGTTCCCGCTTATACCGCAAATGCCCTGTGGGCCTTTGGGTGCGTTTCTGGCTGTCGGAGACCCAGACCGTCAACCAACAAACACCCGGGAGGGAGGGAGGCCACTGAAACACGGCGCACAGACCTAAATAGCAAGGCTTTCGGGTGTCACGACGCCATCCCTTTGTTCAAATGAACGACGCTGGAAATCAGGGCACCTGGAGGGCAAAGTACCATTTCCGGAGAATGAACAGTACCCAGTCCTCTCGTCTGTTCTCCGGGAACCAGGAGCTGCTCTTCAGAGCAACATGGGGACAATCCGAGAGAGGTCGGCACAGAGAACTCTCTCTCCTCTCGATAACGCAGCCATCCGAGCCAGCGCACGCTGCCAGACCGAGATCCCGCCTCCCACGACCAAGCCACACAGGCCCCCTATTGTGCCAGCTCAAAAACTGAACTTTGCTGGGCCGACACATTCGGCTGTGTTCACGAAGAAACCAGTCTCCCTCGCCACTTGGAAACCAGCAGCCCGCAGGCAAGAAGGGACAGCTGGGAGGGGGGGAGGGGGGGGAGTGGCGGTGTAGGTCGGTTTTTATTTATTTATTTTTTTTTTTGTTTATCTATTTTTGAGAGACATAGAGGCACAGCATGAACAGGGGAAGGGCAGAGAGAGAGAGGGAGACACAGATTCGGAAGCAGGCTCCAGGCTCTGAGCTGTCAGCACAGAGCCTGACGCGGGGCTCGAACTCACAGACCGCGAGATCCTGACCTGAGCCGAAGTCGGGCGCCCAACCGACTGAGCCCCCCAGGCGCCCCTTAAAGCAAAGCCCTGGTTAGTACTGCTACAGCAACTGTCACAAAAATAAGAGCCAGGACCAACGAGGTGCTTCCAAGGTCCCTGGTTTTGTAGCTGCCACGAGAACAAAACTGCGGGAGAGAAGTCCCCCTCGAATGCTGTGGCGCGAGCAGGGGTTCGAGGCTTCTGACCGGCCTGTGACAGCTGGCGGAGGCAAGGAGCCAGCGGTGCAGGGTTGGGGACGGCCCGTTAGGCGGAGAAATTAAGGTTCTCTGACAACAAAACGTCCCCAGATGTGTCGAAGGCCAGATCGCAGGTGCCACGCGAGGTGGAAAGAGGCCACTTTTTCAAGCCTGGGGTAGCAATTAAGTGGTCCCTGGAATTTTACAGTCTTTCCAGGCTCAGGACAAAAGCTAGGAGGGAAGGCACTAGTTTCCCTCTATTGTGTGTGGGGGAGGGGAGTGGAGGGGAGACACCCCCCCCCAGACATCCCTTCCTTTCTGAGAACCCAACAACCCTTTTGACTGGTTCTTCCCTGCTTTTAATACTGCCCGTCCGGGCTATCACTTGGGGCAGGAGGGTCTGCATATCTTATTTCTTCTTTACACGGGGGACACTCTCCCCCCTAGAACCCCTTAGTGTCCTCTTCCCACGGAAGGCGAAGGCGTCGAGCCCCCCGCGTAATCCTTCCTAAACCCAAGCCCAGTGTTTAAGGAGCGGGGAAGTCGGTGGGCAATCATTTTCTAAGCAGGGAAACGCCGTGGCTGGGCGAAAGGAAAGCCTCAAATACCCCCGCAATAAAATATGCAGTTGCGGCAAACACGCTTTGAAAAGCGGCAGACAAAAATCCTGGAGGAGAGGAGAGAAAGGAACCAGCCGGGAGTCTGGGGCGTTGAGGGAAAGACAGAGAGAATGGCGGGCCTGTGATCACACTTCAAGGGGACCGCCCCCCCCGCCCCCCGCGCGCCACACTCCCCGTCACCCCGGCCCACGGCTGCTCGCCTCGGTCACACAGGGAAAAAAGTCCAGCGTGTGACTCAGTGGGAGAATCAGTCCTGCGGCCCCGCAAACTGGGCGAGGGCGGGGATGGGGAGGCAGGGGATGCCCGCGCGCAGCCCACCCCGCCCACGGGCTCCTCGAGCCTCCACCCCGGTTCCCACTCCGCCCCTCCCCCCCAAATCCCGCCCAAGGTGAGAGGCCGGTCCTGGGTCCCCCACCCCACCCCCCCACCCCCGCCTGCCGCGACAGCGCCTGGAGGAGGGAGAGGAAGCCTCAAAGGGGCGACACGGGCTTCAGGATGCATCCGGGAAGGAGTGCCCCGGAGCATCGAGGGAGGTGCTGGGGGCCGCTCCCCGGGCCGCGCGGCCCCCTTACCTCCAGGGTCCGGATCTCCTGCTGGGTGAGGTCGTTGGACACGGAGCACTTGGTGCGCAGCCCGCGCAGGCTGCCGATGGAGATGTCGATGAGCTTCTGGAGCTGCCCGCACTGCTGCAGCGCCCGGCCGGCCGCGGCCCCGGGGCCCCCGTCCGCAGCCGCCGCCTCCCCCCCGCCGCGGCCCTCCTTCTTCTCGCCCATCGCCGCCGCGCGCAGCGCCGCTCTATCCATGCCTCGGCATCGGGGCCGCGGGGTGGCCGAGGCGCGGAGCCCGGGGGGGGGGGGGGGGCGCGGGCGCCTCGGGAGGGAGTCGGCGCGCGCGCGAGGAGGGCCGGACGAAGAGCGCCCCTCGGCGCGGCCGGAGCCCGGACGCTAGGACCGCCGGCCGCCCAGCCCGCGCCGCTCCCGCCCGCCCAGCCGCGGCGGCAAAGCGAAAGCCGCGGCGACCCGACGGCTGCGGCTCCCGAAGCTTTTAAGTGGCGGCGGGGGCCGGGTCAGGGTCGCTGGGCATGCTGGGACTTGTAGTCCGTGCCGCGCACCTGCCGCCCGGCCCGCGCCCTCGGGGCCCGCGTCCGCGCCCGGCGCCCGGCGGTCCAGGCCTTTTCCCCTTGGGCACGGGCTCCGGCCGTGGGGGAGCGCCCCGCCTCGGCGCTCCGGGAGGGGCCGCTGCGCGCCGGCTCCTCCCCCGGACGCCCAGAAACCCGGGCGGGGTGGGGGTGGCGGGGAGCCGGTCTCCCCGCCCCCTCCACTCCCTGCCTCCGGCCTAGGGGCTTCCCACGACCCCCGGATGGGGCGGGGCAGGGGCCGCCGGCCCCTGGATGGGAGGAGAGTGAGTTTCCTGCAATTCTGCCGCAGCAGCAGCCGCCTCCGAACCCTGGAAGGTGGGGGCGGTGGAGGTTCCAGAATTTCTCTGGTGGCTTCGGGGCCGCCATCTGGTGGGAAGGGGGCTAAAGTACTTGTCCTCTGGCTGGTTCGCGGAGCACGGACTCGCCAAAGGGGGATGTTCGGGCATAGAGAAAGACGTCAGAGCTTTTCTTCAGGATCGTATCCAGCCATCCAAATAAGCATCCCAGCCCTCCGCCGCCCCAGCCCGGCAGGCCAGTCCAGACGCTCGGGGTGACACACGGACTGGTCACTTGGGGCGCTCTAGAACAGACAGCCTGGGTTCAAATTCACACTCTCCCTAGCTGTGACTCCATGGGGTGATAATAGTACCGATTTCCTCGGGGTCATATGAAAAAAAGAGTTAACGTGTGGACCTAAACTGATTACTGACACGTGTAAGTTAATGCGTGGACCTAAATTGATCCTGGATAAATGCTAGTAATTGTGAACTGGCCAACCTCAGCGCTCCTAACCATGGCCCCAGGCTCAGCTGTGGCCACGGGTGGCGGGCACAATACCTGTGCGGGGCCTTTCTGTTGTCTTCGCCTGGAACCTGGCCTTCAAGCCGCCACCCATCCCCCCCTCCCCTCCCACCCCCTGCCGGTGTCCGGTTACTTGGCTAAACTGAAAAGGCGGAACCCTTCATCAAAAGCGCCCCGGCAGTACTTCCAACATCTGCTAACCAGAAGAACCATCTCTCTGAATGTAAGCGCCTTGGCGGCAGAAGTGACTGAATAATTAATTTATCTTTGTATCTTCTTCCTAGAGCCTTCCTAGGGCTCACAGTAGGAGCTCAATAAAGTTGGGCCGCCCATCTCCTGAATTCTTCAGGCACGTCCTAGGCTGAGTGTCTCCTATCTTTCAGGCCGTTTCAGAGAAATGGGCATTTTCTTTGTGTCTGTTTCTCTCCCCACCTACCCCCCTTTTCTTTGAAGAAGGAGAATTGAACAGGAGATAGGGTAAGCATTGCTTTCCTACCTGAAGTCTACACACAGAATTGGGTGGCAGTTTATAGTCAGCCTTCCTGGGGGCGTCTGGGTGGCTCGTCAGTTAAGCGTGTGGCCTCGGCTCAAGTCCTGATCTCACGGCTCCTGAGTTCGAGCCTGGAGTCAGGCTCTGTGCCCACAGCTCAGAGCCTGGAGCCTGCTTCAGATTCTGTGTCTCCCTCTCTCTCTCTGCTCTTCCCCCCCACTCACGCTCTGTCTCTGCCTCTTTCAAAAATAAATAAACATTTAAAAAAATTTTTTAAACCTTCTTTTCATGTCATTTGAAATTTCAAAACTACAATACAAAACCATAACTTTAAAATGTGCTTTTGCGAACTAACCCCTCCTCTGAAGATTTTCTGAAACACAAGGGGCTTCCTCCCTAACTCTCGACCCTTCCCACTAAGAATCACTACTTCGTTCCTCACTAAACTTAAAACAGGACCCCCTGTACTATATCTGCGAAGCCCCCAACCCTGTTACCTTAGCCCAGCCCACGGCCCCTGCAGGAATAGTAATTGCCCCAAAATTGAGACTGTGTAACTGTTGTTGTCAAACTTGACCGTGAATCAGAATCTTCTGAACGGCTTGTGAACAGGCAGAGTGATGGACCCCACGCTCAGGGCTTCTGATTCAGTAGCTGGAGGGTGAGGCTGGAGAATTTGCATTTCTAGCGAGTTCTCTGGTAGGGCTGATGCTATGGGGTCTGGGAGCCTGAACTTTAAAAAGATTGGTACAGGGGCGCCTGGGGGGCTCAGTTGGTTAAGCGGCCGACTTCAGCTCAGGTCATGATCTCGCGGTCTGTGGGTTCGAGCCCTGCGTCGGGCTCTGTGCTGATGGCTCAGAGCCTGGAGCCTGCTTCGGATTCTGTATCTCCCTCTCTGTCTGCCCTTCCCCTGCTCACGCTCTGTCTCTATGTCTCTCAAAAATAATCAAACGTTAAAAATAAATAAATAAAAAGATTGGCACAGGGGCACCTGGGTGGCTCAGTAAGTGAAGCATCCGACTTTGGCCCCCGTCGTGGTCCCACCTTCCCAAATTCGAACCCCGCGTTAGGTTCTGTGCCGATGGCTCAGAGCGCGGAACCTGGTTCGGATTCTGTCTCCCTCTCTCTGCCCCTCCCCTGCTCGAGCTCTGTCTCTGTCTCTCTCAAAAATAAATAAACGTTAAAAAAAAGTAATAAAATAAAAAGGTTGGTGCAGGAAATTGCCTCAAGGGACCGTCCATCGTGTGTCCTGGCTGGTTCAGAATCTCTGTTTGTTCAGCAGCCCGGACTGCCAGGCTTGAGTGAATGACTCACTTCTAACTCAATTCACAAGAGGTTTCTGATAAGTGCCTATTTATGCATTTACCTCAAGCCGGAATTGCCACTGGGGCCTGGTTAACACGTTTTTTTCCCCCCAGGGCCATTTTATGGAGGAAGTCCTATCCCGAGAAGGGTCACTGCTGCCGGCCTGGGAGCGGCGTGAGGGCTGGAGACTGAACAAATCCCTGTGCCCTGGCCGCTTTCCTGCCAGGCTCCTTGGGGCCCGTCGGTCGGTCCCTCTTCTGCCCCCCGATCCGTTGACAGCGTTCAGTAAGCCACAGCTTTCCTCCCAGAGGCACCGCGGCCCTCTCCGGCGGGGTGCGGGCTCCTGTCAGCCACGCTTTTCCAGCCCTGCCTCTTAGCGATGCAGAGAGCGAGGCTTTAAAAATAATCCCTCATGCGCGCCTTTCACACCCAGCGGGTACGCTCCAAGTGTTGAGTCTTGTGGCAAGCCCTATTCTGGGCTCCGGGAAACGGGGAGGGGGCAAAACAAAACACACTTGGGTCATGATCTCACGGTTTGTGGGTTCGAGCCCTGCGTCGGGCTCTGTGCTGACGGCTCAGAGCCTGGAGCCTGCTTCCGATTCTGTGTCTCCCTCTCTCTCAGCCCCTCCCCCGCTTGTGCTCTATCTCTCTCTGTCTCTCAAAAATAAATAAACATTAAAAAAAATAAATAAAAGAGTCAGATGATTAACCAACCGAGCCATCCAGGCGCCCCCAGAGTCAATCTTTCTAACTTCCAAATGCCCACGGACCTTTGCACAAGCCACGTAATTTTGGTTCGTCCCTTGCCTGTCTCCCTGACTGGATAATGAGCCTTCTTGGATGCAAACAGATTCCGTATGACCTTGGGAAAGTTGCTCACCTCCCTGAGCTGATATTCCTTCGTCTGTAAAAATGAGTATAATAATCTCTCCCTCCAGGGTGGCTGAGAGGTAAAGGAAGTAGATAAGCCTACGGGCACCTGGCTGGCTCAGTCTTGACTCCTGACTCTTGATTTCGGCTCAGCTCATGATCTCACGGTCATGAGATCGAGCCCCACACTGAGCATGGAGCCTGCTTAAGATTCTCTTGGTCTTTTTCTCCCTCCACTCCTCCCCCACTCACATGCCCCGGTGCCTGAGCTCTCTCTCTGCCTCAAAATAAACACATAGGGGCCCCTGGGTGGCTCAGTCGGTTGAGCGTCTGACGTCGGCTCCGGTCATGATTTCGCGGTCCGTGAGTTCGAGCCCCACTCGCTGCTGTGGGCCCGTCAGTGCAGAGCCCGCTTCGGGTCCTCTGTCTCCCTCTCTCCGCCCCTCTCCTGCCTGCGCTCTCTCGAATAAATAAACATAAAGGAAATCAAGTTAAATAAATAAATTAAATTAAATTAAGTAGGTAGGCCTGGCGCATGGTAGTGCTTAATACGTTATTCAGTAAACAAATGATAAATTGCATTTTATAGGCAAAGACGCCAGGCCTCTCTCTGGAATACTGACCCCTGTGTGACCTCAGGTGCTTCCTCTGGAAGAAACCCCCGCCACCCGGGCGGGGCGCTGGGAACCCGCTCCGGGTCAGGCCACAAGAAGGAGCCGCGCTGAAGACTGTCCTCTCGGCCCTGAAACGGAAGTCGCTCCAGTGACCACGTGCTTTTTCAGGGCCCCCGGGCACAGAGCAACCCATCCGGGGAAGGCAGGAGGTGACGCGGTTCCCCTCTTCCCTCCCGCTCGCCTCTCCTGAACCCTGTACGGTCTTCCAGTTTCTTTTACACCTTTTTTTTAAGTTTATGTCCTTTGAGACAGAGAGCGCAACCAGGGGAGGGGCAGAGAGAGAGAAGGAGAGAGAGAATTCCAAGCAGGCTCTGCCCGGGCAGCACCAAGCCCGAGGCGGGGCTCGAACCCATGACCTGTGAGATCGTGACCAGAGTCCAAACCAAGAGGCGGACGCGTAACCGACTGAGCCACCCAGGCGTCCCCGACTCTCCTCCCCTTTCAAACCCTTGCCCTTCCGAGGTCCCCCGGGTGCGCTCCCCATCCTGCGGTTTCGGGGGGCCGATCTCCCGCACACGGACCCCAGTTCTGCCCCACCCCCTGCGTCCCGGCACAATCTCCTGTCTGTTTTCGGTCCCACCTTTCCCACCATCCCCTGCTCGTGGCCTGCCCTCCCTCCTTACCCCACGTAGATGCCACACGCTCCGTCGCTCCCCAGCCGGCCCCCTCCGTGAATCGGCCTCTCTCCTCCCCCCTGTAGGACCCTGGCGAGGTCCCAGCGCTTGTAAAACCAAACCCTCCACCTTCCCCGGGCCTGCGGCCGAGCGGCCGAGCGATATTGGAGAAAAACACGGCTCTGCTGACCGGTGGCTCTTTAAATTCATGACCGCAAACCTCAAATTGGCACTTCTCGCGCCTGGCAAGCCTACCACCCTTTCCTAGAAAGTCCATTTTCCCGTTCTCGGAGATGGCTATTTCGTGCTTTCTTCTGCCTCTACGAATCGCCTCGCGCTCCCCAGCTGATGCTCTCGGCGCCT
>PITB01026866.1:0-20944 GCA_004024585.1 Paradoxurus hermaphroditus
GGGGGAAACACACCGAAACATCCCACCCCCCCTCGTAAGGAAGGGGACATAATCTACTTTCCCTGAAATGCGTCACCACAGTGTCCAGAGAATAATAAAAATATTATCAGCCGCGAGAAGGAATGGGACCAAATGCCCCGCGGGCGATAGAAGAAGCCATGAAGAGAAGGGACGTGGAATGATTTCGATGTTGGGATGGCGAAGAAGGCCTTTTATAAATAGCAGTTTCCAATACGTACAGAGATTTACAGGGAAGGACGGCTGTGACGAATGAACAGACACTGATCTCGACAGAGAAAGAGATACGGTAGCAAAATCCACACAGAAGTACATCTGAATTTTTTAAAATCACTGACAGGGATCAAGAGAGATTGCGTATTTCAGAAGGACGCATGGATGTGGGGACAGAACAACGGAAATTATCTGATTGGGAGAACAAAAGAAATAAACACGAGTTTGAACAAAAGTAACGAACAGAGCCCGGATGGCCGCCGAGGTAACACCAGGGGACCCAGCGCGTGCCCGAAGACCCACGGGGAGAGGAAGGAGGGGGCGGAGTGCAAACAAGTGTCGGAAAAAGTAATTGTCAAGCTTTTCCTGAATCGGACGGGAATAAAATCTAAGAAGGTCCCTGAATTCCCTGCGGGATGAGTTCCGAGAGAGCCGTGTTTATGCATAATCACAGACAACCCGCTGAAATTCAGATGGGAAGAGAAAGTCTTCAAAGTAATAGCGAGAAAAGGTACGTTAGCCGCGTACTGAGGACCCGTCGGAAACCCCGGAGCCGAGAAGAAAGGCGCCCCGGTGCCTTCAAAGTGCTGACACAGAAGAAGCTCTCCCACCAGAATTACATAACCAGCACAAGGTACTTCAAAACGAGTGTGAAAGACAGAGATGGTGTTTGATGAGAGCGAAGTGAGAGGATCAGCCACCAATGAGCCAAAACGTGAGAAATGTTAATGGGCGTCCTTTTCAGAACTGCAGGGGGAACCGAGGGACATCAGGGGAGCACCCTTAGAAGTGATCTTGTAATAACATCGTGGGCGGGGACTTCCGGAGCACGGGGTGCGATTGCTCAATATCACTGGTCAGAGACCGTGAGAAGTTAAGGATGCTTACTGAAATCCCAAGCGCTTAAAACATACACAGACACACACGCGTAACACTGACATAGCAACTGAGGAAATAAAATGAAATTCTAAATTATGTTCTATCAAAGGCAGGACAGGGGGAAAAAAGGGACAAAAGCCAGATAGAACGAAGAGCAAAAAAAAACACGGTAAACCCCACCAAATCAATAATTACATGAAACGTAAACGGGAAATAACACTCCAATAAAAGACAGAGATTATCAGAATGTTTCAAAAAGTAAGACTCAGCGCCTGGGGGGCTCAGTCGGTTAAGTGTCCCACTCTTGATTTCATCTCAGGTCATGATCCCGGGGTCGTGGGATGGAGCCGCATGTTGGGTTCCACGGTGAGTGTGGAGCCTGCTTGAGATTCTCTTTCTCTCCCTCTCTCTGCCCCTTTCCTGCTTGTGCAGTCTCTGTCTCTCTCTCTCTCTCTGTTTCTCTCTCTCTATCTCTCTCTTTCTCAAAAATAAATAAATAAACATGAAAAAATAAATAAAATAAAATGAGTAAGTCACGGGGATGAGAAGTACAGCACAAGGAGAATAGTCACTAAGACGCTAAGCCTTGTGAGGTGACAGACGGAGACTACATTTCTGGTAGTGAGCATTTTGTAATGCACGGACTTCACAGAAATCGCTAAGCTTTATACCCGAGACTAATATAACATTGTATGCCAACTATACTTCGATTACAATTTTTTTTAAAGTGAATTGCCCATAAGTGTATGACTCCCAAGTTTGCTCAAACAACTGAATGCTTTTCCTTGACCCAAGACCTCCTTGTGTTGATGGCTCTGGCTCTCCGCCAAAGCATGTTGAAGTAGAGTCGTGTGTGTCCTCCAACTCTGCCCTTCTTTTCCCACTTTTATTCTTTTTCTAGATGCATTTTAGCTCCTGCTTGTTCATTTCTATGCATAAATCTACTTGGATTTGAGAGGGCTTGTGTAGAATTTATAAATCGATCTGACGAAAACTCCCATCTTGACAATATTGGATATTCAGGCCAATGGACATGGAGTATCTTCTCAATTTATTTAGATCCTTTATTTCTCTCAACAATGTTTTATGCCTGTTGTTTTTCAAGTCTTGTGCCTTTGGGTTGTATTTATTTCAAAGTGTTTATTCTTTTTGATGCTATTGTTAATAAAATTGTTTGGTTAACTTCATTTTTTGGATTATTTATTGTTACTTAATAAGTTTAAAAAATTAAATACAATTGATTTTTCTTTTATTAATTTTTTTGAGTTCATTTATTTATGTTGAGAGAGCATTACGAGTGAGTGTTGGGGAGGGTAAGGGGCAGAGACAGAGAGAGAATCTTAAGCAGGCTCCACGCCTGTCAACGCAGAACCTGACACAGGGCTCAAACTCACGCACCGTGAGATCATGACCTGAGCCAAAATCAAGAGCTGGGCGCTTAACAGACTGAACCACTCAGGTGCCCTATAAATACAATTGAGTTTTCTATGCTGGTCTGGTGTCCTGTGACCATCTAAATAAAACATGAGTGAAGAAGAAGTTGTAAGACATGTTAGAAAATATTTTTTTCAAACTTATAGTAAAAATATAATAAATCAAAAGTTTGCAAAATGCCGCTAAGGCAATGCTTTGTGGGGGAAACAGTTTTAAATAAAATTACAGTTTTAAATGTTTATAATAAAGCCAAGAAAGATTTAATTTTGATGATTTAAATTTCCCCTGAAGAAACTAGAATGAAAATCAGATCCAAAGTAAATAGCATGATATAAATAATAGAGATAGAGCAGAAATACTTGAATAGAAAAAGTTTTTACAGTTCCACTTGGGTTTTTAATAAGATTAATAAAACTTTGGGTTTAATAAGATTAATAAAACTTAAAAAACACATCACAGGAAGTGATTAAGAAATAAAGAAAATATGAATTATTAATATAAAGATTGAAAGAATAGGGGTTAATATATAGCCTATGAACATTAAAAAAAAAAAAAAACAAGTTATGACCAAACCTTATGCCAATGACAACTTCAACAGAAAAATCTTTCGGAAAGCGCAATTAACAAAATTAACAGGCATTACAAAAAAAACCCAGAGAAGCATGGCAATGTCCTTTACAAACACAGATAAAACAGTAATTCCTACAAAGCTACTACTAAATTGAACTTTGGAACTTGAATATAAACTATACAATAAGCAAGTGGGACTTTATAGGGCAAAGTGTAGCGTTCAGATATCAGTCAATTAACACAAACCAGTAAAAGAGAAAACCTCGTGATCATCTCAACAGGTGCAGGAAAAAACACTTGGTGCATTCAACATCTCTTCATAACGAAAACTCGCAACATGCTAATAATTGAAATGAAATCAGCAGAACTGTTCGAGAGAATCTGCAAAAAGTACCTGCAGCTTAACATCACTTAACAGCAAAACACGGAAGACTTCCTTCCCAGGATTTCGGGAGAAGGCAATGATGTCTGCTCTTACTTTGTACGTGGAAGAGTGGGCAGGAGAGTCTACCCAGTGCAATCAGTAGGGATGAGGAATCAATAAAGATAAGGAATAAATGGGGCGCCTGGGTGGCTCAGTTGGTTAAGCGTCCGACGTCGGCTCAGGTCATGATCTCACAGTTCGTTGGGTTCAAGCCCCGCGTCGGGCTCTGTGCTGACAGCTCAGAGCCTGGAGCCTGCTTCGGATTCTGTGTCTCCCTCTCTCTCTGCCCCTCCCATGCTCATGCTCGGTCTTTCTCTGTCTCTCAAAAGTGAATAAACATTTTTTTAAAAAGATAACAAATAAATGGATAAAGACTCAAAAGGAAGACCAAACTGACTTCATTTTCAGATAGGATTGTCCGCTAGGGGTGAGGGAGGGGTGGGAGTGGGGAGAGGGAAACAAGAAATCTGTCAAAACAAGAAATACAAGGAATATGTCAAAACAAAAAACAAACAGCTTCTATAACTGATAAGCGATGTTGGCAAAGATGAAGAATAGAAGTTCAATATGCAAAATTCAACTGTATATCTTTAGAGCAGCAGCCAGAAAATAGGAAATAAATAAATATGCATATATTTATAATCGTATAAAAGCATATTTATAAATAAATAGAACAAAATACCCACAAACTCACCACACTGAAAACTATAAAACATCTTTGAGTTTAATTTAGGAAGACGTAACGAACGGAGAGGCATGTATGTTCTGCATGAACTGGAAATCTCATTTTTCATATGGCGTCAGCCCTCCCAACTGAATGAATACATTCAATGCCATCACAATCAAAATTTGTAAGTTCTTTCTAGAAATTAAGAGAGACCATGTCTATAAAGTTTCTAGATCTCAGAGAGGCAATGATTTCTGAGAGGAGACATAAAGATAAATAAACTTTCAAATGTATTAAAGATTTCATCAAGATAAAAACTCTACTTGCTAGGGGCGCCTGGGTGGCTCAGTTGGTTGAGCGGCCGACTTTAGCTCAGGTCATGATCTCACCGTCTGTGAGTTCAAGCCCCGCGTCAGGCTCTGTGCTGATGGCTCAGAGCCTGGAGCCTGCTTCAGATTCTATATCTCCCTCTCTGTGCCCTTCCCCTGCTCACACTCTGTCTCTCTGTCTCTCAAAATAAATAAATAAATAAATGTTAAAAAAATAAAAAAATAAAAACTCTACTTGCTAAAAAAATACCAGAAAAAATGTAAAGCCAGATCACAGATTGGGGGAACGTGTCTGCAATACATACATCTACAAAAGAAAACAGTGTATATAAATTACATGTGTATATATAATAAATGAAAATGTTTACGTATGTAAATTCTTTCTCTACAGATAAATTGTGCATGCCACCTAAAACCAAATGAGAACCACTTTGGACTCATCAGAATGGCTAAAATTAAAAATGCTAACAACCTCAAACATTTGTAAAGATTTGGGACAACCGGATTCCTCCTATATTTCTTGTGGAAATGCAAAATGAAACGACTACCTTGTAAAAATGGTTTGCTAATTTCTTAAATAGCCATGCATATCTCTACCCCTGTGCTCTCCAGAGCCGCTCAGAGAAGTAATGAAAATACATGGCAACAAAATGACTTTTTTTTTTTAATTTTTGAGAGAGAGACAGAATGAGTGGGGGAGGGGGCAGAGAGAGAGGGAGACACAGAATCCGAAGCAGGCTCCAGGCTCTGAGCTGTCAGCACAGAGCCCGATGTGGGGCTCCAACTCACGGACCACGAGATCATGACCTGAGCCGAAGTTGGACGCTCAACCGACTGAGCCACCCAGGCGCCCCCCAAATGACTTTTATAAGAATGTTCCTGGCAGCCGTAAGCGTCACAGTCCCCAACTGGAGACCACACAAGCATCTCCGACAAGAGAACAGATAAACAGATTGAAGTGTATCCAGGCAGCGGATAGCTACTCCACAAAACAAATTCGCCACACTACTAACACATGTGACGACTGAAGATCTAGAAAACACCCTAGAAAGAAGCCACGCACAAAAACCGCATGTACCACAAGATTCTATTGGTGTGAATTTCTGGAACCAGAAAGAGTAATCCATGGTGATAGAAATAGAAACAGTGATAACCTCATGAGGACGTGTGCTAGCAAAGACTGGGCATGGCTAAGAGGCAAGCTCTGCCTGGATGGAAATGTTTTGGATCCCTGACAGGGGTGCGGCCCCGTGGGCACCTACTTTTGTCAAAGCTTAGGAACCGTACACTCAATATCTGGGCATTGCACAGTGTGCAGAGTGTACCTGCATAAAATTAGAAACAAAAATCCATGGCATACGATGGGAGGATATATTTTAATACAGATCTCCAGAATGTAACAGAGATTCTACCAGTAATAAAAAAGAGATAGAGAATCCCAGAGAAAAAAATGGACGAATGACTTGAACAGGCACTTCTCAGAAGGAGACCTCCAAATGGGTAAAACAGGGGGAAAAGATGTTTTCTGTCATTAGTCATTGGGAAAACACAAAATAAACAGGGTAAACAGTCTACTCCCACCAAAGGGAACGGGAAAACGTGACAGTACCAAATGCCGGGGTGATGGGGACGGCCTGGGACTCTCTGCTCCTTTGGAAGATTGGGGATCCGTGTGTCACAAGCCTTAACGAGCTCCTAACTGTGGACCCCGCACCCCCGCTCCCTGGTAAATGTCCACATGTTTATGTACACTCTCTGAAGTTTATTTATTTTGAGAGAGAGAGAGAGAGAGAGAGAGAGGGAGAAGGCAAGCAGGGGAGGGGCAGAGAGAGAAGGAGACAGAATCCCACACAGGCTCTGCACCGTCAGCACAGAGCCTGAGGTAGGGATCCAACTCACAAACCGTGAGATCATGACCCGAGCTGAAATCAAGGGTTGGATGCTTCAGCAACTGAGCCACCCAGGTGCCCCTATATATATACTCTAAAAGGCATGAGCAATCATGTTTCTAGAAGCTCCACATGGAATAATCCAAAGCTGGAAAGAGTTTAGGTGCCATCGGCCGTGTAGCAGACACATGAGCCACACAGTGTCTTCGCAGGACGCCCGATGCACCTGTGAGCTCTGAATCCAGCAGCCATGCCTACGAGTCTCCCAGACCTCACGCGGGTGGTGGAAGCCGGACACCAAAAAACCTCTTAAGTTCAAGACTGCATTATGTTGAATTTGAAATGCACGCGGCCGTGTCTGGCAAAACAGAGGATGTGTATCACCTGTCGTTTCGGGGAAGGGTGGGGTTTAGAGATTGGGGGACCTCTCCAAGTGTAGCATTGCTGATTCGGTGGGGCTGCTTTAAACCAGTTCTTTGGTTATGAGGTTAAGCTTGCGATCGGGAAACAAGAATGACCAGGCTTCCCACCCTTTCTTGGAGATGGAGAGCGGTAACATTTTATTCTCCCGGGTTTTCGACTGGGAGGGCAATTAGGAGGCACCAGAGGTGCTGGCAATGGTCCAGTATCTTGCCCTGGACCGTGGTGACGTGTGCATTTACTTGTGAAAGTTCCCAGGCATTGAATTTGTGCAATTACTGCATTTAAGTTCACAAAACACACAACAAAGCAAAGCAAAACAAAAAAACAAAACACAAAAAACTTTATAATATCAATGAAAAAGGTAATTTTATTTAATTTTTTAATGTTTTTCTTTTTGAAGCAGAGAGAGGAGGGGGTAGGGCAGAGAGAGAGGCAGACACAGAAGCCAAAGCAGGCCCCAGGCTCTGAGCTGTCAGCACAGAGTCCGATGTGGGACTCGAACTCATGAACCATGAGATCATGACTTGAGCCCGAGTCAGATGCTTACCCGACTGAGCCGCCCAGGTGCCCTGAAAAAAGTAATTTTAAATAAAAAGTTCATGTGAGCTCAAGAGCAAATTAGAAACAGCTTTTTTCAAAGGAAGACATAGGGACTAAGACTTTAGAAAAGGAACTGAGGAGGCACAGCTGAGAAAACGACCCGAACGCAGCTCAGAGAGATAAGGATGAGCAGGTGTGACAGAAGACCCGGGGGAATAGCTTTCCTATCAGACCGGAACAACAGCGGGCGGGATTTATAGTCGCCATTTTAGCCAAAACTTCTGTTTGTAGGAGGTCAGGCGGTCATGCAAACTGCCAACGTCATCTTCATTCTACGGGTGAGAATTCAGAGGGACCAGGGGTTGTGTGGCGCGTCCAAGGTCACCCAGCTAGGAACTTACGGAAGTAGGACTTAAACCCAGGTGGCCGTCAGAGATCATGTTTCAACCATCATTCAAAATTGTCAATGACAGAATGAAAAGGTCTAATATTCTCCCCCAAGAAGAAAGAGAAAGAGACAGAGAAGGCACTCGTGCCGAGCTAAATTTCCACGATTTAGCTCGTAACAAGTCCTCCAATATGAAAAGCACTCATATCCGGATGCCTGGAGGGTTCAGTCTGTTGATCTCAGGTCGTCTCAGGTCATGATCTCACAGTTCGTGGGTTCCAGCCCCGTGTCAGGTTCTGTGCTGACAGCTCAGAGCCTGGAGCCTGCTTGGGATTCTGTGTCTCCCTCTCTCTCTGCCCCACCCCTGCTTATGCTCTGTCTCTCTCTTTCTCAAAAATAAACAAACATTAAAAAATTAAAAATAAAAATAAAAAGAAGCACTCGTATCCAAGCCGGATAAAGCAAACTCCACACTTAGGGATGCGTTTAGCAAAACTTCGATCCGGTGTGTCCAAGATGGCCTCCAAGAAGGTGAGCCAGGGAGAGAAAGAAGGAATGACGAGCCTCCATCGTCATTCCACCCGCACCTCCCCTGGGTGCTCTCTGCTGCCTCCCCGGTCCTCGCACCCGCAGACTGAGCCTGCTGGCTGCCTTCTGTGGGGCTCGCCCGTGGAGAGCTCACCCGCAGGACCACCTGCTCCCTGTCTCGCCCAGCACCTCTTCTCTCCATGCCTCGAGGACCCCCCCTCGGGGAGCAGCAGAACCCCAGGACCTGAAGACACTCCCCTTCCCCTGCCTGTTTGATTCCAGAGTCGACAGAGGCTTCCTGCTGCCTCCTGACCATCATTTCCTGCCTTAAGTCCGCCCGCACTTCCGGGAGCACTGTTGACCCTTGACCTTGGACAACACAGTTTGAACTGTGGGGTCCACTTATACTCATGTTATTTTCAATAAAGACCATGAAGGACTATAAACGCATTTCCTCTTCTTCATGAGTCTCTTCATAACGTTTCCTCTTCTCTAGCTTACCTCATTGCAGGTGTACCGGATATACTGCTATATCCAACATACAGGATGTGTGCTCAGAGACTGCTTAGGTCACCAGGAAGGCTTCTGGTCAACAGTGGGCTCTTTGCAATCAAATTTCCAGGGAGTCTAAATTATAGGCAGAGTTGTGGCTGTGTAGGGGCCGCCGCCTCAACCCCGCATGGGTCAAGGGCTAGCTGGAACTCATCCTATCCTATTTCGTTAGTCTCTCCACTTACACCATCCACGGACGCTCTTTTTGACGTAGGTCCTGGTTGATACTTGCTGCTACCTTGGGGCACCAGGAACTGGAACCTCAAAATGGGATTTGGGGACTGGGTTTCTCGCACAGTTGGTGAACGCATGGCGGCCTCCTTGCTGGCCCGGAGCTCTGAAGAGTAACACCTGTAGCTGTAGTAACGCGGGACGGAGTGCCGGCCTCTGCTTGCGAGTCATCGAGCGACCGTTTCCCTCGAGTGCCGTGGCCGCCGGAATGACGACGGACATCGTGGTAATTGCAGGGTACGTGTGCCTCCGACCACATCCCTGGAGAGACTTCAAGAGCAAGTGAAGTTAAGGGTCTTGCACCGTGAAGGATGCCGGGATAACCAGAAGGCTTGGAGGGCAGCCATAAATGAGTCTCTTTTCTTGAGTCTCCCCGGGGCAGGTATGACTGAGGATCAAACACAGGATATAATTGAGCCGTTTGTAGGGATTCAAAGCTGACATTCCATATAACTCACAAATGTCCTAGCCTCCAGGCTAGGATTA
Organism: Paradoxurus hermaphroditus; assembly: GCA_004024585.1. Classification (NCBI taxonomy): domain Eukaryota; kingdom Metazoa; phylum Chordata; class Mammalia; order Carnivora; family Viverridae; genus Paradoxurus; species Paradoxurus hermaphroditus. The sequence goes on from PITB01026866.1 coordinate 9,572, forward strand.
AGAACTGATTGGAGGGCCACCTGGAGGGGGAGGGGGTCGGCATAGTCGGTTAAGCGTCCAACTCTTGATTTCGGCTCAGGTCATGATCTCACCGTTTGTGGGACGGAGCCCCATGTCAGGCTCCGTGCTGACAGTGCAGAGCCTGCTTGGGATTCTCTCTCTCCCTCTCTCTGCCTCTCATCCACTCACCCATGCATGTGCTCTTGCTCTCTCTCAAAACCGATAACTAAACCTGTAAGAAAACACAAAGAACCGATTGGAAATGAGTGAGACCTACGGAGATGTTTGGGAATGCTCGAGGGGCTGGGGACTTTGACCCTCCAGGCGCCCACGGGGGTCTCTTGCTGGCGGAAGCTGCTGGACTCCTGTTCCTGATGAGTTACCATCCTGCTGCGTAAGGACCTTTCGGTGACCTCACAGGGGATGCCAGCTTTCTCACGACCCCCTCCCAGCCTCCCACGCGCTTAAATCTCGGCTGAGCCCCGGGGGCCCGTAGCGAGGTCTGCTCTGGGAGCGGGCAGCGTGCGCCCAAAGCAATCGTAAGATCTCATCCATCTGTATCAGCAGGCGCCCGAGAACACTGAGCGACGGATCCTGGCAGGCTGGACCCGAGACAAGGAAATTTAAGCTGGGACTGGAGCCAACGCGCTAGGAAGGACGGGCCGGGGTGGGAAGGCCTCCACTCCAGCCGCTGGAGCCCGGCAGCAGGGCCTGCGCCTGGACGCCCAGCGGACGCCCTATTCATTGAAGATGAGATGCAGAAGCCCTTCCTGTCGTGTGAGAGCGAGGCGACGCGCTCCCGCCCATTCGCCCGGGACCCGCTTGGTTTTAACTCCCAAACCTCCTCCGTCCCGGGCGGCCCGGCCACCTTGGTGAGACGCCGGAGCGGTCCTCTCCCGTACGCCGCGTTCAGCCCGCGGCCCCTGGGCCACACAGAGGGCCCCTCTCTCCCCAGGGCGTTAAGAACCCCTTGACCACGTGGCGGCTGTCCTCTGAAGGCCGGGGTGATGGCGGCAGGCTCCGTCTCCGGGCTCCGGTGAAGCGTGATGTCGACGAAGTAGGGAAGTTTCCTAACTCATCCCTTACTCGGTGTTCTGGGAATCACATCTTGCTCCGGCGCTAGAAACCCGACTCGTGTCTCCACGGCGACTCGCGACCTCACACCCTGTGCCTAGACTGTATCCGGGTCCCAGAACCAAGGCCCTCTCTCTGGGGAAGGACCTCACGGTGCGTGCTCGGAACGCGCCCCAGTCCTTCCAGAGAGAGCTGTGGCCATTTACCAGGACAGCTGTCGGGAAAGGGAAGCACCGGGCACTATTCAGAGTTGACGCAAACCCCCGGAGACCCGGGACAGCAGCGCGGCCAACGGGGAATCCATCGTGTTTGGCTTCACTTGGTCTCACCCGGGAGCCAATGGGTCCATAGGGCCACCCTGCGGTTGCTTGTCCAGGCTTTGAACGTGGGCTTGGAAGAGACATCTGTAGCAAGCAGCACAAACCCCGCATGGTGTCCCTGGCCTCTCAGGCCAAGTCCAACGGCAGGACGGCCAAGTGCAGGTCCTGAACTATTCTCTCCCACAAGCGGGACAAGGGAAGCAACGCCACATGCCTGGCAGAACTCGGAGGTCTGTCCCATCAGCTGGCGGGCGAGGGCGGGGGCTGGCGGGCTTCCTCTCACCTGCCGCTGCCTTCCACTCTGCGGCCGGAAGCCAGAAGCGTGCTGAAGGACCAAGGACGGCTCCCAGCCCAAACACTGGCCGCTGCTGATCACGACTGCTCTCCCGGGGCTAGCTGCTGAGGTTTGGGGGTGACGGTGGGGTTTGCGGGGTTCAGAGCCGATGGCCAAGAAAGAATTCTTGGAGTCAGCTTTGGTGCAAAAAGGTGATTTTATTAAGGCGGGGACAGGACAAGGCAGGAAGAGGTACGCTCGAGTCGTGAGGAGTGACCTGGGGGGGCAAGTCAAGGGAGAGGCCCCCGGAGGGACCTGTGTATGCCAAAGGGGACTCCTGGACGCCCGAGGCCTTGCTACGGTCAAGCTAAGGTTGTTTCCCTCTAGGAAGGCATTGACATTCGGACGGCAGGGAGTTCCTGGGGAAACTGCTCTCCGTCTTTGCCCTCAGGTACTCGCCGATGGGCCTCAGGTTGTACAGAAATTTAATTTCACCTGCCGCTTCCTTCTGTTCCCGCATCAGAGTGGAGGGGAGGGCGATGTTGGGGCTCCGGGAAACTGAGTCTCTAGGTTTCTGGAGATGAGGCTGTTGGTAAGATCGCCTTTTTCTTGTCATTTAGTAAGACGTTTGTAAGCTGAGGAACGTCACGGGTACCCCACTTTGGGGGTTGGGCCGGCCTTGCTTTGTGCCCAGCTTGCTTCCCGGTCCTGCATCGTGGTGAGTGACCGGAGGACAGGAGGTAGAACTAGTCCCCAGCTGCTGCGATTTGCTGGGTCAAGAGAATTTCAGTTTGGAGCCTCGTGGTCTCCGGTCCTGGGAAACGGCTCTCGGTGACTGTGGTTAGTCCCCTCCCCCACCCCGTGTGAAAGCCCCTCCGGAGACTTAGCGTTAGGGTGCGTGGCCTCCTGGACGGATCTCCTTTTCGCTCCTGCTCTCTCCTGTCATCGTTTCTTTGCTCGTGTCCCCGATTCTGAACGACCTCCTCAGGGTTCCCGCCCCCCTTCGGACGGAGGTGCGGGGTCCACACTGGCCTCCAGACGCTTCCCCGGCAAGACCAAGGCCTCGTCAGTCATGGCCGCCCCCCCAACGGTTTGCCGTTACTGGCACCTCCCTTCCCCCGTCGCACTCCCAAGTGTGGGTCCCCCCCGCCGGTGAACCCTCTGCTCTGCCGGGACGCAAACCCAGACACTCAGGCCTTCCCTGGTCACCCGCACAGTCGTGTTGCCCTCATCCGCTCCCTCTGTCCCTTGTGGGCAGAGCCACAGGAGGGTCCCCGTATTGTCCTCCGAATGAGCCCTTGAGAGGAAGGCAAACTGGACGAGTGTGTTCCCTCTGCCACCTGAGCCAATGACATTGCTTCATTCTGGTGACATCTGCCTCACCTCGCTGAGGCATCTGTTCATCACAAAGACCTTAACAGATGCGTTAACGCACGAAGGAAGACGGGTCGTTCCTCCTCTTCCTCGGGAAAGGTGCAGCTCTGCCCCGTCATCTGTGCCTCTTCAGGCTTTCCTGGAGTCCAAGAGTCGTCCCCACGCCGGGAGACACTTAGCTTTGCCCAAAGATGACGGGCCTCATGCTTGCAGGCAGTAAATAACCGAGCACGTCACATGACCGCCGGCAGTTGGGGGGGTCGCTCACAGCTGCCACTGTGCCCCCATCAGCCCTCTCGTCCTCCGACCGTGAAGCCATCCTCATTAGCGCTAAACGCAACGCCGCCACTGGCAAGGTCACTGGGAGAGACTCGCGCTCCTCTGTCGCCTGCACGACACCAAAAATAATGAAAAGACCGTCTCCCGAATCAGGTTCTGGGGAGGCCGCGGTGCCCTGATGGTGACATTAGAACAGACCGAATTGTTCTCATTAAAATGCGGCCGTCGCCGTGGACGAGCAGGACGCGCCCCAGAGAGCCGGCTCCAGACCGACGCCTGGTTTCCCTGAATTATGGAAAACGGACGGGCCTCCGTCTCCGCTTCCGGAAGGCGCTGCCGGCCTCCGGATTGGAGGGACGGGCCCACGTGACCGCGGAGCCCGGAGGGGGTGGCGCGTGTCTGCTTTTGCTTTCAAAAACAGCACCCGCAGAAATAATACTCGATCGTTAAAGGCAGAGGCGAAGAGATATTTATGTACGAAATGAGTGCTTGTGATTTCATCCCCGGAGTAAAATGTCATAAATAGCTGTTAATTTGGGTCTGTTTACTGAAAATTTAATGCCCGCAGAAAATCCGTCGGAATCATCGCAACCGTAATAGCGTGTTCCGGGGAGAAGGCTGGGAGCGGGGTGGCGGCTCGCGGAGAAGCTCGGGGATCCTGGGGTCGGCGTCTGTCGGCGTGGGGCCTAATTAACGTCTGCGCGCTCCCCGCCCGGCGGGCCAGACCCGCCGAGCATCAATCACAGGCCCCGCCGGCCCCGCCGGCCTCCCCGCAGCCACAAAAATCGCTTTTTTCCAGGACTAAATATTAGCGCTATTAATATGTGGCCCTCGACTGTTTCCTTCACTCTTTTGATGAAAAGGGTTAATTATCGGCATGATAATTTCATCTTACGATTTGGTGGCTCTGCCTGGGAAGACAAAAGACGTTTCCCAGGACACGAAGAAGGACGGCCAATAAAAGTTGTTACCTGTAAACGCCACACAAGGACGCTAACAAATGGCCGCCTCCCGGTAATGACGTCCCCGGGGAACGGCGCTGGCGGGGAGCGGGGACCTTTGGTCCCTCTCCCAGCCGAGCAAAGACAGGAGTGGGGCCGTTTGTTTTTCCACATCCTCCAAAGGCCGGCCCTCCCGTGAGCCTCCTGCTCTTGACGCTGTTTTTTTTTTATTTCCTGGAGAGTTTCAGATGCCGCAGTATTTGGGTCAAAAGACCAGAGGAAATGCCCTTAGTTTTGCGTGTCTTTCAGCCACCCTGGCCTGTGAGAGTCCGTTTCAAAAGCCGTGGAGTGTCCGTGATGGGGCTGCCCGCCCCCCTGCCCTCCTGTGCCCTGCGGGCCCCGGGGGAGCCGGCTGCAGAGAGACCAAAGTCTCTCGTCAGGACTGAACACACTCACACCGTTTCCACGCTGCAGCCCCAGTGCCCCTAAGACCCCCCTCTGGGCCCACGGGGCTGGGTCGTGACTCCAGGCTGTGGACAGACCCGCCGAGGGCAGCCCCAGCCGGTGCCCCGACGGGCAGCGCTGGCTCAGCTGGACAGGGACGCGGCCCTTCCTCTCCTCCTGGAACCGGGAGGAACTGGGCAGCTCCTCTGCGGGCTGCGGGCCAGCCTCTTTCCGAGTGGGTGTCTTCTGGCCCCCCGGGGACCCTGGGGAGCTCCCGGCGGTCCCTAGGGCAAGCTGTGGCCCGCTGTCTGTCCGAACCCCGATCTCCCTCCCATCCCGTAACCAAGACAAGTCCAGCCCCTCCCCACGCTCACACTGGCTGCCGCTCAGGGCTGGCTTTTCCCTTTGTGTCCTGTCTATTGCTGACACAATTGTCGGATCCCCTCTACGGGGCCGGGACGTCCTTCTGACCCCCGACGACCTCGGCTGTCTCCCTCTGAGCCCTGTCCTTCGAGGCCGCCATGCATCTGCCCCTGCCAACCCTGTCCGGATGTGTTGGAATCACTCCGCTCAGGAACGCCAAGACTTTCTCGTCAGTCGGGGCCGCGCGGGAGTCGAAGGCCTGGCTGGGCCATCTCCCCCCCAACCCCGGGCCGCCGAGCAGGTGCCGGTCTGAGGCCAAGAGCCCTCCAGAGGCAGATGCCAGCCAGGCACAGCTACTGTGCCGCGTAAGCATGAAGACAGGACCTGTAGCTACCCGCGGTGGAGTCGCTACAGCGGTCCTGCCTCGTGGGGTGCTGGGGTAACTCCCACAAACTGCATGCCCCACTCAGCTCAGGGGCTCTGGACACGGGAGTCTCCTGGGGCAGAGGCCAAGCGGCAGGAGCCGTTGTGAGAAGGGACGGTGTCCACTTGGTCCTCCTCGGTCAGAGGGCTTCATACGGCACCTGCCGCGTGCCAGGGAGCACCAAGCGATGGACGGATGGGTGAACGGACCGGTACAGTCACCAAACCCGAATAGGAAGCCGTGTGTCTGCTGCCCCAGACCCTGGGGTCACGGCCGAATTCAGCCTCTCGCTGTTTCCCAAGGGGACCCTCCTGGTGCCTCGGAGCCCCTCTAACGACAGCTCTAGTTTACCGTGGATGAAACTCACCGACATACACGGTTCCATCTGTACACACGCGCTACATCCGTGACGCGGGCCAGACCGCCCAGCCGGTTCCCGAGGCTGGACATCAACACGGGGCAACTCTCCTGTTTCGAAGCTCTGTAATTTGGCGCTGGAGTCCCACCTGCTGTGTCCTCGCCGTCGCCTCCCAGCCCAGCCTGTCGTCTCTGCAAAAACACATACGTGAGTGAGGAGAGAACGTGAGAAGCCGGCAGTCGCGCCCTGCGGAGCCGGCTGGCAGCAGGCGGGACGGCGGGCGGCAAGGTCTGTGATGCCCAGGCGGCCCCTTAAGGTCGGCCCCGGAGGGAGACTTTGCACGCGGGAAGGGGGCGCGGCTGCAGAGCGGGGCGGGTGGCTTCCGGAGGGCATAGGGCCCGCGCGGCCTGGACCAGTCCCCCCGCCTCGTCCGCCGGCGCTCTGCTGCGGGGCCCGCGCTCCTGACACACGCACCTTCCGCCGCGGGCACCGGGCTCGATCAGCGGTACGCGGGGAAGGTGACGGCTGAGGTGGTGCTCCCCGGCCGCAAACGGTCATCTCTCTGCTGTGGAGGAGGGCCTGGCACTCAGCCCGTGGCTGTCGCGGCGTCTCCTGGTTTAATAAAAAGAATGAATTAGGAAGGAGCGCCGACGGACGTCATCAAATGTGCTCATTTCTCTCTGAACGGCAGGTTCCCATGAAGCAGGCTGTGCTTGGCTGGACAGCAGAGCCCCAGAGTCCCACCCTGTGGCGTCCGGGGACCGTGTCCTTGAGACGGAGGCACCCCGTTGCTGTGAGCTCCGCTCTGCACCTAGCCCCGGGCACCCCAAGAGTCTGAGCCTCTCTGCACACCGGCCTCCTCGCTGGTGCAGAGAGCGCCGACGGGACGGGGCGGCCGTGGGACATTCAAGGAGCAAGTACGTCTGGGGCACCCGGTGTGGGGCCTGGGCTCGGGGTGTGCGTCCCCAGTGCTGTCAGGCGCTGGCGCGTGTCCGGTCTCGGGCCGTGATTGCGTGACCCCAGTCCCGTGGGGCACAGTATGAAGAGTATAATATAATCGACAGCAGGGCCAGGAGACGTGCGGCCTCCTGCCCACTGAGGGACGTGCCACCCACACGGGCCTCTGAAAACCTCCAGACACCCCTCCGGAGCCACCTGCTTGAGTCGGTTTTTTGAACATATTTTTTTTAATGTTTATTTATTTTTGGCACAGAGACAGAGCAGGAGCAGGGGAGGGGCAGAGAGAGAGGGAACAACAGAATCCAAAGCAGGCTCCAGGCTCCGAGCTGTCAGCACAGAGTCTGATGCGGGCCTCGAACTCACGCACTGAGAGATCATGACCTGAGCCGAAGTCGGCCGCTTAACCGACTGAGCCCCCCACACGCCCCTCGAACCTATTTGAACAGAGGGCCCACCAGTGTCCGGCTGGGGGTGCTGGTCTCGCTGGCCACGCTCCGCACCAGGACAGCCCCCAGGACAGCAGGGTCCCGGCGGAGTCGGGGTGAAAGCTCTGGGCTCTGGGGAGTGAACAGTGTTGTGAGAAGCAGCTCAGAGCCCCTGGCGTCGCGGGTGCCTTCCACCCCAGGCTCGCTCCAGCGTCCGGCGGAGTCCTCGGTGCCGTGGCTGCTGCGCCGGTGGACGGATGGGCTACGGAAGTGACGCCTGGCAGGCGTGTCTGGGGGGGGAGGGCAGAGCCGCTGCCGAGACAGGCCGGGTGGAGGGCGCGGCAGAGCCGGTGGTGAGAGAGAGAGCCCTCTGGTGACCCATCCCCCCAAATAGCACGGGGCCGGCTCTGCGTGAACCGCAGACCAAGCCCAAGGCCGGGTGGGGGGTGGGAGGAGCAGGTGCATCTACAGCCAAGTGACGGAGGGGAGGGGGCGCGGGCCGGCGCTTCTGGAACCCGTGTGTAGCCAGGGGCACAGAGCTGGAAGACTCCCCTCCCAGAGCCCATCCTACCCACACCCAGGGGTGGGGGGCGCCAGGGGCCCCTGTCAGCGGTGCGGGTCTGAAATGCAGGGAAAAGCCCCAGACACGGAAGGGGAGGTGGAGAGAGGCGTGGTTTTACGTGAAGCCATCCTGCGCCTGCTTCCTCGGTAAGCGTCTGTTAGACACCGACCGTGAGAGCGGCCTGGGGGCCACCGAGGAGACCCGCCTGCCTGCACTCTTCCTTTGCTCACTCCGTCAAGCAGGCAGGCACCTCGTCATCGCGTGTGACAGGCAGGGGGCGGCCACGGGTGAGCGGACTGGGAAGGGCATTTGAGTTTTCTCAGAAAGGCTGTTCACAACTCCGGTGCGATGGAGGAGGTGCGATGGGGTGATCGTTTGGCCTGGAGAAATCAAGGTGGGCTTCTTGGAGGAGGGGACATCTGGAAAGGCTCTTAAAGTTCCGAGTCGCGGTCTGTGAATGGAAGAAGGTTGTCAGGAAGGCTGTGCTCCCCGCGCAGGGCCGTTTCCCTCACCCTGTCCTCGCCCCTTTCCCGTCTGCCCCCCTACAGGAGCGTCTAATTTCCCAGGAACCCAAAAGGAGAGATAGCCGCAATTAATATCTCTATGCAAATGTGTCGTGCCTCAGGGCATACCCTGGCTGATTTATGAACAATGATTAAAAATAACTCACTTAGTGTAATCTAACGTGAACAAATATGAGGAGACGAGATTCAATTAAACTTCTTCCCCCCGGAAGAAGGACTCTGAAGGTCACCACCCTCTTGGAAACACAAGCGGCTTCCTTCACCAGAGCTCAGGGTTTCAGGCCCCGAGACGCAAGCCCGAAGCTGAAAGAAGCTGCGTTGACCGCGTCGTCCCGGAGTTGAGTCTCTGCGCCCAGTTTATCTGGAGCCCCTGCGAGGTTCCTTTCTGCCCGCGGGGTCGAGGGTTGGACCTGGGAGGCGCTGGCACGTTTATTCGACACCGGGGTCTCCCCCGGCCCCACACGCTGCCTTTCCGGGAAGGGCCCGGGGAACAGGTCGGCAGGGATCAGAACTTTTCCCAGCCTCCCGGAGCTACCACACAGGCATCCCGCTACGCCCGCACGGGATGGGGTCACACGCTCCCGCTCGGATGGGACGCAGACACGCTGGCAGCATGCCCAGCTTGGCCAGGGGGCCAGCGTGATGGGGAAGGGACAGAGGGGCTCCCCCCGGGGGGCCGGGCCCTCAGCCTCCCTCCCGGGGACGTCCCGACATTCCGGGTCCGTTTCTTCATCTCAGCTCGCGACGGCGTCCGTGGGCCTCTGTTTCCAAGAACACATGCAAAGACACCAAGAGTCAGGCAGGGGACGCTTGAGATGTGACGGTTTGCGCTGCAGGACGCGGCAAAAGCCTCGAAAATCCCAGAGACCCCAGCGACGGCCGATTCCTTACGACGTCGACCATCCGTCCCTCTGTCCAGACGGGCAGGCCGCCGCCCCCCACCGGGTCACTCGGACGCTGCTCTGCACACTCTCAGTGCGAGGGGCCGGGGGCCGTCCGTCCCTCCGTCCTGCTGTCCGTCTGGCAGGCTCGAGGACCAGAGAGCTGTTTATGTTTTCCTCTATGCAGACAACATGCCAACGCTGTCTCATTTAATACCTTTGACGATTCTCAGGAAGTCTCACCTGCATAATCATAGTGCCTCGTTGACGTAGGCATCCGTTCGTCCGTCCTGTCAGCACTCCCTGAGCACCTACTTCCTCCCAGGCGCCCTTCCAGGGAGGCGCGATGCACACCAGCCATCGAGAAAACGGCGCTGGCCTCGAGCTTACATCACAACGGGATATCGCCTCTCAAGTCCCTGCTGGTCGTCACTGTCGGTCGGATCGAAGAAGGCCGTGTTTCATCAGTTCGAGGATGAATCATTGCTCGTAGCGCCGGGGAGATCTGGGGTACTTAGTCGTGCCCGTTGGCCGGGTGGTGGTCTTGCCACGGTGGTCAGTGCCGAGGCGTGTGCACTGAAGCTTGAAGCATAGGACCAGTGCTTGGACCCCCAAGCGGGTCGTCCCCTTACGGAGTGCCGCATGGGTGCTCGTGGTCACAGTGGAGTGTGCTGCGTGGAAAGTCAGAAGCAGAGGAAATTCTTGGTTGACAAAGTCCAGAGAATCAGATCGTAAGTACGAAGCGGTCTTAAGAACACGGAGATTGGTCAGTGGAATAATGGCCCCCAAAAATGTCCCAACCTCCGGAACCAAGGAACACGGAAGGCTACGCGGCAAAGAGGAATTCAGGTTGCAGGAGGAATCGAGGCTGCTAATCCTCTGACCTTGACGGAGGGAGCGCGTTCAGCTGGCTCTGAAGGTGGCGGAAGGGGCCGGGAGCCAAGGCGTGTGAGCCTCTGGAGGCTGGAAGAGGCCAGGCAGTGGTGCTTCCTCGAGCCCCCCGAGGGGCTCCGTCCTGTCAGCCCGGGGACGTCCACGTAGGCCGTCCGACCCGCAGAACCGAAAGATAACAATTTCGTATTGCTTTAAGCCACTAAATTGGTGAAAATTTGTTACACGGTGATTGGAAACCGAGACTAACACGTCAGCAAATGGATTTCACGTCCGTGTGCCTTACGTCCACGCAGCAGTGACACAGCGTAACAGCCTACAACGTGTCCACTAACGCCGAGTGGTGGCAGAGGGTCGCACACAAGAAGAACTGCCGGTGGGACACGCGGGCAGTCAGCGGCCTCAGTGACACCTTACGTCTGGTGAATGAGGAACGACGAAGTGACAGTTACCCACGTACCGTTCTTAGAGGTAGACACTGAGGCTCTCTGGGTAGGGGCGCCGATAAGTACGGGCCCCGATCTCATCCCTCAGCTCAGTCCCGAGTCCTCGTCTCCCCCGGAGCACCCTCCGGGCCCGAGGTTGTGTCCGGGTCTCAGGAGGAAAAGAGCAACTGGAGCTCAGATCTGGGGACCTGGGGTCTGAGCCACGTGACCTAAAGGGCGTGGGGCCCACCCTCGCCACCCGGTCCCGGAGGAGGAGAATTGTGCTGGCCCAGCCTTGTGCCCCACGGCCGGCCCGGAGTCCTGGCCCTCCTGCCAGCGTGCCGGGGCCAGCCGGACGTCTGAGAGGTCAGACGGCGGGTCTCCCTCCCGGCGACCCGCACCGGGGAAAACCTTCATTGCTCCCGGCCGCGGGCTGGTTCTCTGCAGCAGCGTTTTCTGGAAGACTCGGGTGCTCAGCGCGGGCTTGCACTTGCAATTCCGCGGCGATGACCCTCTGAAAATCACTCTCACAAAAATGCCACTTAGGAATCTTTACGACCCGGGCTGTCCATCCGTCTCCCCAACAGGCCAGCTCGCGGCTGTCCGTGAAGAAGACTTTTCAGAAAACCTGCTCAAATAAATCTCTAATTCCTTTGCTTCCACAGCCCAGAAGAGCACAGCTCTGTAAACCTGGTAGAAGGAGGAGGCGCCTCCCCCAGGCTCCGTGCGCAGGGCGGGCGTCCGCGGGCCTCCTCCCCGCCGCCGGACGCCGTTCTTCGCGCTGTCGACGGCGCCCACGCGCATCAGCCGTTCTCGCTCGAGCTCTGGTCTCTCTACCCCGCGGGCCCCCGGAC
>PITB01026867.1:0-20929 GCA_004024585.1 Paradoxurus hermaphroditus
GTGGGACCTTCACCGAGACACGCCCCCTGGAGGCACTGCCCTCCACGTGACGGTGCCAAGGGTGGAGGCTAGGGCTCGGGGTTTCCGGTTCTATCGCCCATGGACGTTTCACAGGCCATCTTCCTGGGAAATCACAAAAGGAAACCGAAGTGTGGAACAGGTGCTCAAGCCTCCCCCTTCCCCATGTGGGGGAATTTAACGATTCCTTCTCCGTCTCCTCCCGGGACCCTGTCCACCCACTGCTTCCGCTTGCAGAGGAATGGCCATCCCCCTGAGTGTTTTGTGTAAACCACCCCCCTCCCTCGTCTTGGTCTTTGGTTTTGTTTGGTTTTATGGCAAGGCCCGTGTGTGTATCCTTGAAATATCTTTGCTTCTTGGTGCTTTGCCTGGGTATTATAATAAATTGTATCAGGTTCTGCGTAGTATTCGGCCACATTCTTTCTCACCCAACATTGTGTCCTAACAGAGTCTGTACTACTCCGTGGGGCACAGTGCTTTCATTTTCCCCGTGGTAGCCGACGCCATTGTGGAACCACTCCTCAATTCGTTCATCCGTTTTCCTGTCCGCCGACACGTGGATACTTTCCACTCTAGAGCCTTCAAAAGCAGTGATGCTAGAAGTGTTCTAATGCCTGGCGTACGTGCAATATGCTTTGCAGCGTTGAAAGGAGTCAAAGAGGTTAAAGCCGTTAATGACCTATTCCTACATCATAGGCTAGCTGAGTGTTCCGCAGAGCCAGATTATTTCCAGCTTCTATGACTCCAGCAGCAGGTTTGATTCTGATTGTTCCATACGCACATAAATACCGGGTATAATCAGATTACCAAGGCGGGGGGCGGGGGTGGGGGTGGGGGGGCGAGATGAGGGCGGGTGATGGCGATGGTGGTGGAGGTGGCGGTGGTAATCTTCTCTAGCATGTCTCCCACCACTAAGAAGATTGAGCTCTTTTATACGTTCATTGGCCAATTCAATTTCCTCTTCCATGACATGTATCTATGTGGGTGTCATGCTCTTTCTTCAACTGGGGAGGATGACTTGCTTACAGTTTTGTAGAAGCCTTTCATATGTTCTAGATACCAATCTTTACAGCAGTGTTTCCCTCTGCCTTTTTATTGCAACAAAATAGAAAGAATGCAAATCGTACCTGTTCAGCCATTTGTAGGCGTGTAGCTCAGTGGCGTTAAGTACATTCTTAGCGTACGACCATCACTACCATCCATCTCTAAATCTTTTTCGTCTTTCTGAACTGAAACTCTGTGCCCATCAAACACCTATTGCTCAATCCCTCCTCCTCCCAACCCCTGGCAACCACCACTTTACTCCCCTTCTCTATGAATTTGGGTACCTCGTACATCCACCATTTGTCCTGTGACTAGCATATTTCACTGAGCATAATGTCTTCAAGGTTCATCCGTATTGTAGCATGTCTCAGATTTTCCTTCCTTTTTGAGGGACAAATAACGATCCATTGTAGGTACATGCCACTTTTTTGGGGGGGTTCCATTCATCTGTCGATGGACACTTAGGTTGTTTCCACTTTTATCTATTGTGAAAAGAGCTGTATGGGCACAGGTACACAAATATCTTTCTGACACACTATATCTGTTTGAGTCTCTCCTTTCACGTCTTTCGGGTATATACCCAGCAATGGAATCGATAGATTGTATGGTAGTTCTATTGTTTAGATTTCGAGGTTCTTCCATACGTTTTCCACAGTGGCCGTACCAGTTTACAATCGCACCAACAGTGCGCAATGGTTTCCTCTTCTCACATCCTCGCCAGCAATGGCCTTTCGGGTGGTGGCCATTGTCAAAGGCGTGACTTACCCCCAATGCTAGGCTTACAACATCCAGCAGGATCACAGAAATAACGGGCATAAGCAATATAGAACAAATTGGTATGCATTGCTTAAGTAAGTAGCAGTTGATGTTATAATAAATGTGATAAGAAGTCTATGGGTCTTTTTCTGGGGAAATATTCCTGTGCGTCAAAAGGGGTGCTGCCTGTTCACAACAGTCACCAACAAGAGGTGATCAGAAGGAAGACTCTCCACTGCAACAACTGGTAACACAAGGTGAAAACACCTTGTGAATGCTAATGAGTAAACATTAGATGATATATACCTCTCTCTCTTAGAAGAGACACCAGGAAATAGTGCACAAAGCAGAAGAGGTCATCTCTTTCTCCTTGCCCATGTAGCTCCCTCTCTGCCTGAATCTTTAAGAACCTTCTGCCATTGGCTCATTTCTAGCTTTGCTTTCCTATGTCTACTGATTCTTTTTAGCTCCAGGCCATTGCCCCATAGGAGAAATTGTAGGCTTCCCGGCCCCAAATGACTGGAAATGATACATGACAGGAGAAGCCCAAAACTATGGATGGTTATCAGAAAGAAGGCCTTAGCCCATTTTTTACACTGATCTAAATTCTACAATAATTGCAGCTACCGCCTATTGAACACAGGCCTATCTCTGTCATTGCCCTAGGTGCTTCACATACCTAATCTCCACATCCCATCAGAAGATCCTTAATACCTGGGGGATATTGGGGGTCTTTGTTTGAGAGAGAGAGAGAGAGAGAGAGAGAGAGAGAGAGCACACATGTGCACGCGCACCTGGGTAGGTATGGTATTTTACAATAACAAAGGCGATATCATTACCAGCAGTATGGTTTCTTCGTGTAGCTCAAGATGCCTTGTTCTTTTTTATCCTGAAGGTATATCCCTTTGGGGATACAGAGTAAGATTGCTATAGTTTAAAGTCATTTGAAAACGTTCTCTATTCTGTATGGTTAAACCACCAATTTGACACACACAACTTGTACAACCATGTCATGTGATGCCTTATTTATTTATTTTTAGAGCTTGCTTTTTAAATTAAATTGTTTCATCATTTCATGAAACACTTATGCCTCTAAAACAAAACTAAAAAACAGGATACATTACGAGAAGTAGCTTCCATTTCTGTAACCCCACCCACGTCCTTCCTTTGTAACCACTTCCGATATATTTTGGTCTATCATAGATAGCTGCTAGCTCTGGATAGACAAAAAGAAAGACATGCTCTCCAGATTTGTTAGCTAAGAGATAACATTACATACATTGCTTTGATCTGCACCCAGAAGAAACGAGCCAGGACGTTCAGGGCACATGGCAGACTGCCTTTGCTAATAATAGGGTGAAAATTTACAGGGAAGAAAGATAGTGACTATTTAAATACTGTCCTATTTTACTTATGAATATAGAAATACAGTTCTATACTGACACAGAAAAACATTCTATTTTACTTGTGAATTTTTTAATCGCTAGATGTTTTATCTACTCAAATAGGTAGATATCCGTACAAATGTGAACTCTGTTACCTCGAATTAGATCACATAAGCCACAAAGCATTACTTAATCACTATTTTTAACCACATTCTTCAACTGCTAACTAAAGATTGTTTTAGGCAAATCGGTTGGTATTTTTCTGGAGGTACCTCGTGGAAAAAAGTTACAACTGGCCAGTTAAAATCTGCCCCTGTACTAATTAATGCTAGCCTTGAGATAAGTCATGTCTTGTTTATATGTTCGAACCCACGTGGCGAGGGTCTTGTGTAATTCAGAAGAGTAAAGAGTGCTTACAACTCACCTTTTAAAATCCCAACCAATCATTCTAAGGTCAAATCCGGTGCTGACGTTATTATTGTGGTGTATATTGTTCTTTATGTGTGACTATAGAGACTCAGTGTTAATTTTCCTCTCCTTCAGGAGCCTGAGAATTCCCATGTGGTATTCAATCCACCAGGCAACAAACATGGTGTTCAGCCCCTTATGCAGGCATTTGTTGACCAGTACTTCCACACCCCTTGTTGTACAGGACCGGTTTTTAGCGTTTGGAGGGGTAGTCTTCAGCATACATAA
The DNA here is from genome assembly GCA_004024585.1 of Paradoxurus hermaphroditus. NCBI lineage: Eukaryota > Metazoa > Chordata > Mammalia > Carnivora > Viverridae > Paradoxurus > Paradoxurus hermaphroditus. The sequence continues at coordinate 3,900 of PITB01026867.1, forward strand.
AACTGTTCAGTGAATATAAAAGGAGAAGAGATGGAATTCTGGAAAATTAAAGATAGGGAGGAAGAAGCAGTCTACGAAGGAGCTGGAGAAGAGTTTCCAGCAAGGAAGAGCATGGACCAAATGAAAGCACAGCCACGCATTTCAAAAAGAGGGAGTGATCAGCATGTCAAATATCCCAGAGAAGCTATGGGAGACAATTAGTGAAATGCAGTTGAAGGCCATTGCTTACCTTAAACAGGTTTAGTAGAATAACGTGGCCAAACTCCAGACATCAGTGTGTTAAGAAGCAAATTCGAGGACAGGAGTAAATTGCAAACCTAGACTACTTTTCAATTAGCTTGTCTATTGTGGAGGAAAGGAGAGGGAGGAGGGGCGATGGTTTCAGAAGACAGAGATCAGAGGAACCAACGTCGGTTGGTTAATGGTTTTTTGAAAGACACTTAAGCGTGCTTATACGGAGATTTGTCTGTGGACACCCAAACCTGATTAGCAACTTAATAAGGAAGGCTATGGGAGTTTTCTCTAGTTTTTAAGTAAATTGACTTGGGAGTGGTTAAGCCTTGCCTTAAGCCAGATGATTTTGATTATTATAACTTCTTCCTGATTGCAAGAGTAATCTATGATTGGTACAAAAAGTATTTGAACTTTACACAAGAAGTACATGAAGTAGAAAGTAAGCGTCTTCTGTCACCTCAACAATCACTGTTGTTAGCAGTTTGGTTCATGCCACTCAAGGGTTCCCCCCCCTCCCCACCCCTCTACATACAGATGTTTACCTCACAACAGCTGTGAGCTTATGTTGCTCTCTAGCATCCTTCAGTGAACGCTACAGCCGGACGATAATTTAATCATGGAACTACAGTTAAAAACATTATTTTTAAGCGAATAGATATATCTACATCTTTGGTGCTTAATACAGGAGTAGCTGTCCTCCATACTCAGGAATTTTATTTATAAAGCCGCACCTATTGTTTGCTGTCCCTCTTTAGATGTAACTGAAATTCAGGTATGTTCAATGATCATCTTTGTGATATTTCCATTTTGAGGAGGAATAATGTGGGGCTATATGGTAAATATGAGCATTTAAAATTATATTTATTTTAAGAACCTGTTAAATATTCAGAAATCAATACTGCATTGCAGATTTTCTTCAAAACAAATCAAAACAAAATCCCTGGACCGTATTTGTGCTGATTCCATCTCTTTACTTTTAATCTTCATTTAAAAATTTTATTATCCTATATACTGTGTGCATTTTCCCCCTGTGCATGAATACATTGCCACAGACGAGCAAGTAACCTCAGGTCCCCAATACAAAATTAAAGGCAATAGTTGAACTATCTTTTACAGGATAACATTGGTCTCATACATCAAATGTTAAAACAAATAAATCCACGGAGCACCTGGGTGGCTGAGTCAGTTGAGCGTCCAACTCTGGATTTCTGCTCAGGTCATGATCTCGAGGTTGGTGGGATCGAGTCCCGTGTTGGGCTCTGTACTGACAGCATGGAGCCTGCTTGGGATTCTCTCCCTCCCTCCGTCTCTGACCCTCCCCCTGCTCTCTCTCTCTCTCTCTCTCTCTCTCACTCTCTCTCTGAAAATAAATGAATAATCATTTTTTATAAAGTAAATCCAATGTAATATCCTACACTTAAAACTTGTAACTCGATATTAGGAAAGAAAAGTCAACAGTTTGCGTTTTAAAGAAACTGCCGTGAGGTGAAGGTTCTCACATTTGAACCTCCTACGATGTTTTATTTTCTGCTTGGTCGCTGACCTCAGTACTTGATAAAATCAAATCAAGCTTTGCATAGGAAGAAATCTCACAGAGAGGACAAATCAGTCTGCCACAACAGCCTCAGTCCATAACACTAGCTATGTGACTGATACATGCCTGTGGTGTTAAGAAGGAGAATGAGGGTGTCGACAACTAAACACATAACCTTTATTCAATGCTTAGTATGTGCCGACAGGTTTCTCCATCACTGCTTCATCCGACTCTCAGAATCACCCTGTTTTTTAAAAAAAATACCGTCTTACGCATACACAAGAGCAAATCTGTTTTAGCCAACGCAGATTTAAGTCGGTGGTTCTAGATTTAGAAGATTTGATACTTAATTTGATTGTTTGTTTTAGATCAGCAGTGCTGAGAGAATGCTGAGTCACGTGGATAGAAATGTAATGCGCTGCCTTGTACAAGTTCACATCTCATATATTTGCAGTCTGAATGCAGAACACTGTGTTTGTGAAGGGCGCCAGGGCAGAGTTACACCACAATCAGCGGTGGTGTGTTTTTCCAGAATTGGTAGGATAAGCATTCTTTAGACACCTGCACAAAAACGTGTTGACTCAATAACCCATGCGTCCATGACCTTAGATATCCGCACCAAAAAACGTATTAACTCAATAGCCCATGCTGTTGGTTTGATGACCTTTGACACAGTAAAATGTACGGAAGATAAATCCCATTGTTGTCTGTTAGCTGGTCACTGGTATAAAACACTGCATGTATATAAGGTTGGCCCAGAACTCCATGGCCCTGTAAGACCTCCGAGTAACACCACGAGGCTCTGCGGAAGCCTGGAAAGCACAGCTCTGATCTGGCTACTCCTTTAGGCTGTGTGCTCCAGCTTCCTACGGTCCTGCGTACTGTCTGCAGTCAGTGGGAGAGATGAAATGTCGCAGTATGATGCTGACCTTCTGCTGTATCCCTTAGGGTGCCAGTGTCCTGTCACCCGGACTCCAACACAGGACTAAAGATCCTTCCGGCAAGAACAAGCTACAAGAAGTCAGCAACTAGTGTTTTTGAAAAGCATCCTCATCTTTACACCCTAATATTTGAGTGTGTCTTTGCTAAAGCCTCACACAATTGGCGGTAAGAAATTATTTGGGCTAGTGATTCAGGGTGTAAATAAAGCCCTTAGAGCCTGGAGCACAAGGCTGGCAACAACTCACACAATGGGCGGGTTTCCTCTGCGGTGTCATCACTTGATAAATGGTTAGCTTTGTCGGTGTTCCACGGAAACCATGAGATTGCAATATGAGTTACTGCTGCATGTGGGGAGGCCACCTCCCAACTACCTTGGAAGCTCTTTATTACTCTTACTATCATTCCAACTTTGATCGCACTCAACTTAGATATTTAAACTTTAACAGGCTACCCACTGATGAATTTGAGAAGTTTGAGAATCAGTGTTCCCTTCTCAAAGGTGAGATTAAGTCACTAGTCTTGATCTCAAATTCGAGTTACAACTAATTGTCAGTACTGAACATAAAAGAGGAAAGATTTCACATTAAATATTAAAATATACAGTGATTTTTTATCAAATTATATTAATCTGAAGCAATAAACGAACAATTTGTTTTACTTCTTTATAAGCAGCTCACAGGACTAAAAGTGAACGGTAGTTTGGAGACACCTTTTCCTGTCTTATTTATTGACCAGCAGTTTAGTAATTTTGTAGACAATATATCTTTCTATGGATGATAAACATAAGTAAGCAAATTTCTGCTAAAGTTTTTTATTTCTTATTAACAGATGTCACGTAACACTATGAGTAAGGGCCATTCGATGAGGTATCAGTCCTCCCATCTGATCTGATTTTTAATTTGATCCAAGGTTCTATAGCCCATATGCTGCATAATGAAACAGTGTGGAAAATAATGGAGTAATGAACATGTACTATAATTATCTTAAGCAAGAGAACAGCATATTTGAACAAAAGCCAGGAAGTCTGTATTCCTTAAAAGGAAAAAAAATACGCATATGTGAATTAAATGCACAGAGAATGTATTGGAGTGCTTCATTTGCCTCTGTGCCTGGTGGCAAAACTTCTCAAATAATAAGTACCTCCTCAAAAGTCTGAAATGTCACACAACTTCTTTGTCCATTCACCAGTCGATGGACTTTTGGGCTCTTTACATAATAATTTGGCTATTGTTGATGCTGCTGCTATAAACGTCGGGGTCCATGTATCCTTTCAGATTAGCATTTTTGTATCCTTTGGGTAAATACCTAGGAGTGCAATTGCTGGATTTTGAGGTAGTTCTATTTTTAACTTTCTGAGGAACCTCCATGATTGTTTTCCAGAGTGGCTGCCCCAGTTTGCATTCCCACCAACAGTGTCAGAGGGTCGGTCCCCCTTTCTCCACCACACCCTCGCCAACATCTGTGGTTTCCTGAGTCGTTAGTTTTAGCCATTCTGACTGATATGGGGTGATACCTCGTTGTAGTTTTGATTTGTATTTCCCTGATGATGAGTGAGTGATGTTGAGCATCTTTTCGTGTGTCTGTTGGCCATTTGTATGTCTTGTTTGGAAAAATGTCGATTTGTGTCTTCTGCCCATTTTTTAAATGGATTGTTTGGGTTTTTTGGATGTTGAGTTTGATAAGTGGTTTATATATTTTGGATATCAACACTTTATCAGATACGTCATTTGCAAACATCTTCTCTCATTCCATAGATTGCCTTTTGGTTTTGTGATTGTTTCCTTCGCTGTGCAGAAGCTTTTTATTTTGATGAAATCCCAGTATATAGAAAGTCCCAGTACACACACACACACACACACACACACACACACACACACACAGGCACGCACGCACACACGGACTATTTCTCAGCCATATAAAGAATGAAATCTTGCCATTTGCAGCAATGTGGATGGGGCTAGAGAGTATTATGCTAAGTGAAATAAGTCAGTCAGAGAAAGACAGATACCCTATCGTTTCACTCATGTGTAGAATTTAAGAAACAAAACAAACGGAGATGGGGGTGGGGAAGAGAGGGAAGCCAAGAAGCAAACTCTTAACTACAGAGAACAAACTGATGGTTACCAGAGGGGAGGTGGGTAGGGGGATGGGTTGAACAGGTGATGGGGATTAAAGAGGGCACTTGCTGTGATGAGCACCGATGGTTGCATGGAAGTGTTGAATCACTAAATTCTATACCTGAAACTCATATTACGCTCTCGGTTAACTAACTGGAATTCAAATAAAACCTTGAAAAAGAGAATTTCTTTAATCAATTTATTGTCAAATTGGTTTCCATACAACACCCAGTGCTCATCCCAACAAGTGCCCTCCTCAGTACCTGTCACCCTCTCTCCCCCCTCCCATATCCCCCTCAACCCTCAGTTTGTTCTTAGTATTTGAGAGTCTCTTATGTTTTGCCTCCCTCCCTCTCTGTGTTTTTTTTTCCTTTCCCTCTTCCCCTCCCCCATGGTTTTCTGCTAGAAAAATGAATAATCCAGTGAAGAAATGGGTGGAACATATGAATAGACACTTCTTCAAAGAAGACATCCAGATGGCCAACAGACACATGAAACAATGCTCAATGTCACTCATCCTCAGGGAAATACAAATCAAAACCACACTGAGATACCACCTGACACCGGTCAGAGCGGCTAAGAATGAACAAATTGGGAAACTATAGATGCTGGCGACGATGTGGAGAAACAGACACCCTCTTGCACTGTTGGTGGGAATGCAAACGGGTGCAGCAGCTCTGGAGAACGGTGTGGCGGTTCCTCGAAAAAATGGAAATAGAACTACCCTATGACCCAGCAATAGCCCTGCTGGGAATTTACCCAAGAGGTACAGGAGTGCTGATGCATAGGGGCACGTGTACCCCGATGTTTACAGCAGCACTTTCGACAATAGCCAAATCATGGAAGGAGACTAAGCGTCCATCGACTGACAAATGGATAAAGAAGATGTGGTGTATATATATATATATACATATATATATATACACAATGGAATACTACACGGCAATGAGAAAGAATGAAACCTGGCCATGTGTGGCAACATGGATGGAGCTGGAGGGTATTATGCTGGGTGAAACAAGTCAGTCAGAGAAAGACAGATACCATATTTTCCACGCATAGGTGGATTTGGAGAAAAAGGGAATTTTGAAATAGTACTTAAGCCTTAACATTTTGGCCTAAGGAGAAAACCCTTCACAAAAAAAAAATGCAACAGTTAAGGAGTAAACTGTCCCTTGTTGTCAAATATTCACTCATGGTGGAGGACTGCCTTCTTCCTACATAAGATAAATAAGTTTGAAGTTAGGAAAAGAGAGTAGGTTTGGGCTTACTTTAAAAATAGGGACATCCATAAGACAAACAGAAGAGTGGACTCTGGTGGCCATAATTAAAATTTTAAACATACTGAAAAACAGGAGAAAGACACTCCTCTCCTCCAAACGGGAGTATTTGTTGCTGCTGCTGCTGCTGCTGCTGCTGCTGCTGCTGCTGTTGTTTTGAATGATTCATGAAAGGAACGTCACTAACTCAGAAAGAGAATACATTTAAGTGATTTATTCCAAACTACTTCTCAGACAGCTTCATGCTTATGAAATCAAATGTTTCCAATGGAAATTTTCATATGGTCATGTATGTCAAATCCACATCATGAAAGACAAGGTATAAGAATTAATTGTTCGCGTTTTTAGGTGAACAATCACCTTTCCATATATTCACTGAATATTAAACTTGCAACACAAAACTTTCTAGGTACTTAATCTCTAAAGATAGGCATGAAATATTTAAACTATAGGTAACTAAGTACCTGTGTATGCTGGTAAAATACTTTTAATCAGTGCTAAGGACAGGGGTCATTTAATAGTGGACCCAAGTCAACTAAATGACATTTAAACTTTTTTGGTGGAAGTGGCATATTCACAACTCCGTATCTCACAAGTGGTGTTTACATGTCTTATTCAGTTGTCTTAATGACTTGTAGCAGCTTCATTTATTCTCAGGCACAAACTTTAGTTGCTTTCAATAAATTTTGTAATTTCGTGGAGTAGATAGTATTCCAAATCTTATTTTCATTAGCATTCATTCTGTAGCTTAATGTATAATGTGTATACAAAAGGGTGTATTCTTTCATTTTTTTTTCCTTTAGAAGGAGCAACGTAACCTTCTATAATTGTACTTTCTAGCTTTTCGGATCGATGCAGATTCACTGAAGCCAACTTAAACACAAATCATCTTTATTGCTAAAATTTAATTGACAGTGTTAGGGAGAGGAAGTCACCATTACTGCCAAAGGTCTGTATGTTTCCTTTATATGTACGTATATAACTTTGGAATTGCTGCTATTCACATAACTGTTTTGGTCTCACTTGGGTTTACACAGAAAGAGGGTCTTGCACCTAAACAAGCCAGAGGATAATAAGGTGTAACCGCTTAAACTAGAATTGTTAAATCACAATGGTTTGATGTGGATAATATTTAAAACTGTGTCATGTTACTTAGTTCAAGTCCTTTCTTCAAATGCCATCATAATTACAGAATTAAGAGAGTTTCGAACAACTGCCACCTCTTCTTGCTGCTATGAAATGAAAGGAGAGAATACACTTGTTTACTATTTATATAAGGGTTATATATAACAGCAAATAGACTATTTAAATGTTTAAGTCAATCTTTAGCTTTCACTTTGAAATATTATACTACTTACACATTTCATCAAAAGGTGTTTTTGCAACATGGCCATTTCTTTCCTAAGTTCACTCTGCTCACCAGTAAGAAAATGTTCCTGATTCTTCTCTAAGTTTTCCATACTCTAAAACAAAAAGCCGGTCCAGTTACAAACCACCATTTCTCATCTTATGTTCGAAACGTGCAACATTAGATTTCAAAAGTACTACATATTTAATATTCCAATGATGGCTGCTATCTATTCCAAATTAAACAAAAAAAAACAAAAACAAAAACAAAACTTCTAAATCACACATGTGCACAACAACATTTGCAAAGAGAAATTTTAAATATCAGATTCAAGTGAAATATTACTATTATTTTAGGAGACACACCTCTGGTACGCTTTACTCTAAACAATGTGTCCAAGAATGGTTATGGTCAAGGTCAAAACGGATCCCCCCAAGAATAGACAAAGACCGGGGAGTCCATGTCAATAAATGCTGTAATTTTGAAATCCAGTAGTAATAAGCTTTCTAACACCAGGTAATAACACATTTATTATCAGTAATAGTCAATGGAACATGATTTCCTTGGTGGGACTAAAATGACCCGTGATGTGACCCTTTCAAAGTTATGAAAAACGCAACTTACGTTTTAAATTTTGTTTTTCACCCAACAAGTGGTGAAATAGTGCATACCACGTAAAAGAGTACTGCATTGAGTTTTGCGGGGGAATTTAAAAATGAACACACAATCTCTTCCATGGTCGAGTGACAAGAGCAAGGAGAAACAGAAACGATACACATATTTTATGATAGCTGTAGAAGCACAACTTGTTGGGGCTACGTAGCAGAAAAGGGAGATTCATGCCAATTTAGTCGGCAAAACAATAAGATTTCAACAGGTAAAGAGAAAGAAGTTAAGAACATTCCAGGGGAAGGACATATGTGAAGCAGAGAAGTAATGGTTAGTTTTAGACAAAGCATTAATCAGGAATGATGGGAATAAAGGAAGAATGCAGCAAATAAATAAACTAAAAAGGGCATCCATCAGGTTATGGTGAACATCTAAGAGTTTAGAAGGGGAAGCTACTGACAGGCTTTCAGAAGGGAGGAACTATGTTGTAGGAAGATAATGTTGCAGAACTATGAAGGATGGAGAGATCAGACGAGAGTTTAATAGTACAAACAAGGTCCTGAACTAGGGCAGCAGCAGTGGGAATTCAAAGAAAGAATTTAAAGTAACGTTGCAGGGGTAAATATTGCAGAGCTTAATAATAACTGGGGGAGGGGGGAGGATAAGGAAATGCAGGAGTCAAGGAAGACACTAAATTTCCAGCCCTATGTGGTAACACTGGGCAACAGCCTTTAGAAGAAATAATTTCTGTTACTTTATCCACAAACCTCCATACCAATTAAGAAGCGGTCTTCACAGAGCATTAGGGCAACTCGCTCTCCACTTGGAAACAATATAACTGTTTCGTCTATGTGTAATTCTACAATTCTTTAAAGAATACTTATTTTGAAATTATATTACTAGTTTTCGAACATCCCAGTTAATTTAGAAGAGTAGCATTTTGCCATGTATTTGAACAAGACTGTTTAAAGAACAAATCACATGATCACCTCGAAAGCTGCAGAGAAAGTATTTGACAAAATTCAACACTCTTTCATGTTATAAACTCTCAACGAACTAGGTACAGAAGGAATGTATCTCAACATAATAAAGGACACATACGACAAGCCCACAGCTAACGTACTCAATGGTGAAAAACCGAAAGCTTTTCCTCCAAGATCAAGAGCAAGACGAGGTTGCTCAATCTCACTACTCCTACTCAACATAGTACCGGAAATCCTAGCCAGAACCATTTGACAATAAAAGGAAATAGAAGACATCCAGACTGGAAAGGAAGAAGCAAAACTATCTCTTTTCGCAGATAACATACTCTTATATGTAGAAAGCCCCAAAGAATCCCCCCCCACACACACACAAATCTGTTAGAACTAATAAATGAATTCAGCGAAGCTGCAAGTCATGAAATCAACATGCAAATGCCAGTTGTATTTCTATACACTAACAACGAATTACCCAAAAATGAAATGAAGAAAACAACCCCATTTACAATAGCATCAAAAAGAGCGAAATACTTAGGAAAAAACTTAACCAAGGAGGTGAAGGACTTGTGCACTGAAAACTACAAAGCACCGATGAAAGAAATTAAAGAAGTCATGCGTAAATGGAAAATTATCCCCTGTTCATGAGTTGGAAGACTTAATATTATTAAAATGCCCATACCACACAAAGCAATCTACAGATTCAATGTTATCTCCACCAAAACCCAATGCTATTTTTTTCCCAGAAATAGACAAAACAATCCTACAATTCACGTGGATCCACAAAAGACCTCGAATAGCCGAAGTGATCCCAAGAAACAACAACAACAACAACAACCCGGAGGCATCACACTTCTTGATTTGAAAAATATATTACAAAGCTGCAGTAATAAAAACAGTACGGTACTAGCATAAAGACAAAAGCATAGACCAATGGAACAGTGAGCCCAGAAATAAACTGTCACATAGACAGTCAACTGATTTTATACAAGGAGGCCAAGGATACAAAATGGGGAAAAGATAGTATCTTCAATGAATGAAGCTGGGGAAACTTGAATATCCACACACATGCAAAAGAACAAAAGAGGGTAGGTAAGGTCTCATGTTAAGTGTTCTTCCAACATTAAAAACGACAGCAACAGCAGCACCGGGACCAAAAACAGAAAGGCAATGTACAGGATTCCATCCACTCCTAAACGACTATGTATCGGCATGAAGAGGAGGTCCATGTCACTGAGGATAATTTGCTAATGTGAAAATATGACAGACAGCAATCTCAGTTCACAAGCTGAACTGAGCCTTACTCTGGCTTTTTTTTTTTTTTTTTCATTCTCTCATACATCTGTGCCATCTCTTGCAATTATACGTTGGCATATAAGGCCACTATTAGTCACTTTAATAATTCTGAAAGCAAATATGCCATGAAATGCTTATAAAGTGCAATTGAAAATAAAAATATTCATTACAGGGGCGCCTGGGTGGCTCGGTCGGTGAAGCGGCTGACTTCCCAGCTCAGGTCATGATCTCACGGTTCGTGGGTTCGAGCGCCACGTCAGGCTCTGCGCTGACAGCTCAGAGCCTGGAGCCTGCTTCGGACTCTGTGTCTACCTTTCTCTCTGCCCCTCCCCTACTTGTGCTATGTCTCTCTCCCCCCCTCAAAAAGAAATAAACATTAAAAATTTTTAGAAATTCAGTACAGTTGGCAACTTTCTGTTGAGGAAACACTGGCAGTATCAAGAAAAGTAAATGACACTGAGAAATGATGTAAAGACTTGCTACTTTCAGACTATATATTGATTGCTGCTCTCCTAAGCAAAACTGGTTCTGGAACAAAGAGCCATGATTAAATTGTTAATAAACCATCAGGTTCATGCAGGATATGCGTAGTTCTTGGTGAAATTCCCAATCTAACATTCCCTGTTTTGAATAACACCCACAAAACCATTATTGAATCTGAAAAGTAAAAGTGCACTTAGCATTTATGTTACATCAGAACAATGAATTCGAAATGGAAAATGCCTAATTAATTTCAATTGATTTTAGAGGTATAACCAAAATGTTTTTTTTAACATGCATTAAGAAAGAAAAACAACCGTTTTCTACTCCCATATATGTAGCATATTTTACGAGAATATATTGTGTTGCCAAATTCAACAGACCTTTAAGAGTTGCTCATACAGCTTTTTAATTGCTTGCATTCTCTGCCCGTGAACAATTTTAGAACGTTGCCAAACTTTTTGTTGCAGTCGAAATATATTCTACAAACATAAAAGAAAAAAAGCTGTGAGGACCATTTTGGTAAAATTTAAAAGTTAACAAAAAAGGCCTATATTAACCTTGAAAGGAATCGTTTTTAAATAAATAGTTTGAATATCTTGTCTTTTATCAAATATTATGACCTGGTTTACATCATTTGTGTTCACCAGTAGTATATAAAAACACCACAATAATCTCATCTGCCAGTCACTGGGTAGGAAATTTCCCGTCTTAACAATATTCAAAGCATGTATCTCATTCTTGTTGATTTCAAAATCCACATGCATGATCCTTCCGATAATGCCCGTCCTCCGATTCTTCCACCAGCAATCATGTTATGACCCTACTTAGCCACTCGCTTACAGAGTCATACCTCGGATTTTGTCAGCCCAGTAACTAAAACATCTACATGACGTTAATCGTAGCAAAGACTTATAGGGGAACTATGTATGGATACTGTTCTGAGTCATTGCAAATAAGCTTACTATAGAGGAGCTCATTTATATCCCAACAAACAAAAACAAAACCGTAAGTACTCTTATTACACTTCCTTTCATAGATGAGGAAACTGAGGCTCAGAGAAAAGCAATCTGTCCCTGTTTTCACAGCTTTGCAACTGGAAAATCAGCACTGGATCCCAAACATTATTCTTGTTTCAGTGTCCAGGCTCTTGACCAGTGTACTACACTGTTTCTCCATTTTCCCCAACATTCAATCTCGACCTCCCTACGGTTGTAGCTCACTCCCTTTCACACTACAGCTCTGTACCTTAACAGGATCCGACAGCCACTGAATGGAACACTTTTCACCCGTCCCCTGTCTCGACCTTCTGCCCTCATTTTCCTCCTTTCCAGCTAAATCCATGAACAGTGGTCATACCTACGCCCTTGCTTCTTTATATACCTTGCCCCCTTCTCACTCTGTCCACATGCACCGCTAACATCAACCCTGGGAAACCCAACTCTCCAGTTGCTCAGCCGCAACCATGAGCACTAGTCTCATGGAAACTTATGATTGCTAGGACACTGAGCCATGTTGGACCACAATGCTGCCTGGCAATGACATTTCCCTTGTCTCGTCACTGGCCCCCGCTCAGGAAACACTTCCAGGCCCTCAAAAAGCAACAACCCCTCCACCATGCCCACTCCTAAATGTGATACAGGCCAGTCCATTAAGAGTGAACCATGCCCTGAGCTCAATGACTCGTTCGGGAATGAACCTGGAACGATTGGAACTAGATTATCGATAGCACTCCAGGGGACTTTTCCGCCGGCCCTATGGAGAAAGGTTATCTCAGTCCACCGGGCTTACTAACCTGGTAGTGAGTCTAAGGATGTAAGATGCTATCAGGCTGGCCCCATGGGGAGAACCGACTAGGAGATGGAGACAGAGCCCAGAGGGCACTGCCTAAGCAACCTTTTCCCAGCCTCATCCACCTGTACCCGGAGGAAAACTCCCTTTGGCTTCTTCAGATAAACCAAGACATCTCTCTTTTGTACTTTGGGAAATGTCTCTCACTTGCAACTGCAAGAATCCCAACCAAGCGAGGAAGTTAAGACCAAGGGCTTTTGTGAGTAGGATGTGTGCCCGCACTTCTCTGATTTTTCTGTGATCAGGGCCCAACCACATATAGCCAGCAGCGGAAACAGGACTCTAGCTCCAATCTACGGGTCTGAGATGTGGCCAGGCTCGCCATCCTACTTGAGACTTGGTTACGATAGATTAATTATAAAGCTAAGCCTGATACCAACATTTAGTTTTTCTTCTTCTTCCTTGGCTTTCTGTGCAACTACATCCCACTCTTGAAACAAAGTTAGAAACTGCCGAGAATATTCGTGATAAAGCTTCTGCCTGGAAAACATAATAAAGAATAGTGTCATACTTCATATCGCTAGGAAAAAAGGAAACTCATTCAAAACCAAATCGATTGGACATAAATTATACTATAAAGGGAGAAGGGAATGATCACAGCTGAAATCTTCTGATGGAAAACGGGAAAACAAAATGGATGACTTACTCTCACTCCTAACGGTCTGAGAGGCATGCTATTTCGTATGCTTTAACTCTTGAAAACTGAGGAAGAGTTATTGCATTATAAATTTTCAAGAAAAATGCATCTTATCTACAAGCGGTTTTCTTTTTTTTTTTTTTCATTCACTTGCTCAATAACATATAGGTTGTGAAATGATAAATAGTTTCAATGAGGGTATCACATCCACTTGTAATATAACCTTACCAAACAATAACATTTCATTTTTCCCCACTGTGGCACAATAAAGATTTTGTACAAAAGAACAGTGGACCCGATAGAGATAAATTTTAAAATTATTCAAATATAAGATTAACCTTTTCTACATAATTCAATACAGCTATCACAAGACAGCCAGCATACTCCAAGAATGAATATGATGCTCTTTCTTGTTTAGATACAGAGAGAGAGGGAGAGAGACAGAGAGAGAGAGAGAGAGGGAGGGAGGGAGGGAGAGAGATGTCTGTGGGGAACCACGGAAGGAGGGGGAGAGAGAGAATATTAAGCAGGCTCCACGCCCAGCTTGGAGCCAGATGCGGGACTTGATCTCACAACCATGAGATCATGACCTGAGCTGAAATCAAGAGTTGATCACTTAACGCATAGAGCCACCCAGGCGCCCCTATATTTTTTTCTTATACTAAGAAAGCTCACTTATAATTTGGAAGCAGAGAAAAGGGTTATTGTTACTGACCTCTAGATAATACATCTCCTTTCAATTAAGGTGTGAACTTATAGGACTAAAGGAGCTATTCGCTTAGATAAAAATCAAACCAAACTTATTTCAATAGAGAGGTCCAACAAATAGAGGATAGCAGTATTATTTTGAATCTCTTTGTAATCACACATACTAAGAAATGACATCCAGCTTCTGGCTCTAAAAACCAATAATGTTACCTTTGCTCTTCCTGGGCTATCCAAACTGCATCAACTTTCTGGTGAATGCTTTTGATAGCAGCTTTGGTATTCATCATGAATCTTTTTCTGCTTGCATAAAGAGCCTTTTTAATGTCACCTATATTGAACATATGTTTTTAGTTATCTATATTGAACATACGTATTTACTAACATTTAATGTCGAAAATTATTTTTTCCTGCTTACTCAACACAATGTAGGCAAACGTTGGTTCAACAGTGTTGGAAAGACAATTAGCATTTTTAAAAAAGGCCTCACATCAAAAGTCAAGATTATTTGCTTCTTTTTTTTTTCCTGTGAAATCATTCGGTTACTAGTATCTCAATTCTAATTTTTATGCCTGCACGACTTTTTGTTTTTTAACCGATCCTAGCAAAAGAACTAATACGTAAAAGTTACTATCTCCCAAAATGTGTAAAAAAGAAAATAAAGGGTCTCAATGACAGCTTTAGTTTTCTCGTGAGAAGATAGTTATAGAAGCTAGTCTTTAATAAGTTTATAAAATATCCTCCAAAAGAAAGGACTCGTTCAGGTGGATTATTGTTAGAAGTCAATATATAAAACACACCTGCTCATTCTATTTGAAAAGACTCCAGAAGGGATACAAATAAATAAATGAAAAGAGACAAAAAGGAGGGGTGTGTGTGTGTGTGTGTGTGTGTGTGTGTGTGTGTGTGTTTTATTTAGTCAATGAGAATTTTACCTACATTTGAGTTAAAGACAAAAGACCATGGAGAGTTCAAGGAAGGAAAATAATTTACTCAAAAACCCTTTCTAAATGCCTTTTTTAAGTAAAAATAAATGGGAGTTTTTGACATCATTTTTAAAAAGCAGCTTTGCAATTTGTAAAATGTTTAATAGTTCGAAAAATGCTTTCCTGAGCATTTGATTGTATGTTATGGATCTGCCGTCAATAGTCATTTTCCAGGGATCCTGAAAAGGTGTACAGTTACAGAAATATTTTCTATATCCAGTTTCTCATGTGTAAAAATCAATTTAGGAGATAGCTTACAAACTGAGAACCTTGACACCACCAAATAGAGCAAAGGTTTCAAAACATATATCTGCTTGTGGGACTGATCCATATAGAGGACTCTAAAATTGACTCAGATTCTTTGCTGAGAGTCTCATCCTGTAACCTAGTTAATGTAAGTGACATCTGACAGAACTGAAAACTGAAAACCAGAGTGGTCTTTAGTTTTCCACTGCACAGTTTATTAATGTCAATATCACAACAAAGACTTCTTTTATAAGCTACAGTTTATTTCTTTAGTGTGTTTTATTTTAGTTTATTTTTTTAAACCTTTTATTAGCTACAGTTTAAACATCTGCACTGAAGAAAAGAAGTAGAAAAGTCAGGGAAAATATCTACAATGAGAAACTTAAAAATGAATCTTCAAAACTGATTTATCACTTACTCTGGGACACCAAGGGGAAGAGAGATTATTTCATGCAAATTGTTGTAATATCCCCAGAGTCCATCAAATATATCCGTGTATAAAATAAGAGCATCACTCTTACCTCACCACTGGCAGCACCATCCTCTGCATATCCACAATGAAAAGGGACACTAAGGAAATCTATGAAGCCAAATCATACTAAACACTTAAGGGAAATCCTGTATCTGAGAACGAGGCATTAAAAAACAGTCTTGTTGTCCATTGATTAACATTTCTGGTTAACATGTGCTATACGGCTCAAAACAATTTACTTTCACTGAAATAGCTCCTGAATCGTACCTTCAAATTGTTCCAACATATTCTGTAATTCATTCCTGTAAGGAAATTACATTGAGTATTTAGTTAAGGGTACCTGAAACACCATGCTTGTTTTGGATGAGATATATCATGCCAACTGCTTTCGACACAATGCTTGTTACCTGAGCCAATCTTTGTTTTTCTTAAAGTACCTTATGGGTCAGGCGGAACTACTTTAAACACATTACCCCACATCTGTCTCAAATGCTCCTGCAGAAGGACTGCTTCCCCCAGGGTTATCCGTTGTTGGATTGTTTCCTGCATTGAAATAAAGGTGGAAAGCATCTTAAAAGGAAGTATGGTACTTTGATCAGTTTTCAGGGAGCGGTAGCCTCGCCGTGGAGTTTTTTAGGCCTCTTGCAAACAAAAGTCTTTACGGCAGACATATGAACGGAAGGAACCACGTATGTGCAAGGTCAGATGAAACTGGATCAGGGACGAGGACCGTGCTCTGGAGACAGCGTTGCAAACCTTTCAGGGTTAAGGTCAGAGCACACCACCCAGCACATGTGAGACATTTTGGAAAGAGCAACAGCCAGCGAGCAGAAGTGCTGCCATCTAAGCTTCTGGAATCCTGGTCTGGGAAAGGAGGATCGAGTGGGCAACCTCCGGTACGTGAAAGTGCTTTACAAAACACACACGTGTTTTACTGTCTACAGTGCCGAGGACTCAGAGGCAGCGAGCTGCCCCGCGTGTGGTATCTACAAGCACTGCGTCTGCAGAGGTGTCAGATAGACTGTACCTTCAGGAACAGCCTCCGGCCCACTCAGCTCTCTTCTCTCTTGTCTCCCAAAGTCATAGGCTGCCGTAGCCCGAGCCTCCACCGGGGCCTTCACAGCTTTCCCCAGGCGCTTCCTCCCACGTGGCGCCATCCCAAGGTGTCTTCCCAGGTACAGACAGCTCTCCTGCACCTTGTGAGCGCAAACACGCGTGAGAGAAACGGGCACATGGACAATGAGCGATGCCAGGCAAGGGTCCTCTGCGCAGATCAGAGCGCGCATGTCCTCGTGTCTCTTGTTGGGCCAGGAGGGGAC
>PITB01026868.1:0-20801 GCA_004024585.1 Paradoxurus hermaphroditus
TGATGTTGCCCCAGGTTCTACACCCTCGAGAAGCTCCGCAACTCTATCCTTGGCCTTTTGTCATATGGTTTCCACAGTTTACCAGAAACAAGGTATTAAATAAAGTTCTCTGGAAAAGTCCGCTAAGCTATCTCTATGTACCTTCCAGGGTCCAGGGATATTTAACGGGCCACTTGAATATCTGAAGTCTGTCAAACTGCGAATGAATGATACGTTCCACAGGCCACACAGTGAAGCCGATACTTCACCCAGCGCCAGAACCCACGTGTCCTTTCCCCTCTCGGCCTGAGGCTCCTGGGCCCTGGGTCTCTTAAGTGCCCCTCTGCACAAAGGTCTCAGGGACCTTCGTTCGCTTCCGTCTTCTCTCTCAATCCTCACCAGCCTCATCTCCTCCCTCCCATCCCCTTCCATCAAGCAGCCCACATTTCTTCATAATTTAAAGTCATGTTTATCCAAATAGGTATGTCTATAGTAAGAATTTAATATGCCTTCTGAACCGCGCTACTATTTCTACTCTGCTTTTTACTGTTTTTGTTGGTGCTCTGGTAGCAAAGCGGCATCAATTTAGAGCGGTTGGCCCCAATCCTACATATATTTCCCACAAGCCAAGTTCATTCGATGGCACGATGTCGCAGAAGGTGAGGTTTTCAGAAATGCGTGTATTAAGTTCTAGCGGAGATGCCGGCAATGGGAATTCGGGCGGTGGAAATTGAGAGAAAGAGAAAACCATGTGGGCGCCTCAAGGATGTCTGTCACATGGGTCCAAAAACTGCAAATGAAAAGGAAAACCTAGAAAGAAGGAATTATATTTAGGTTTTTCAAAATATGCTTTTGTTGTAAGTGATCACCAAGCATCGGCCATGTCTAGCCAGGAACAGTACTGGCAGGCTCCCGGGGAAACCAGGCTGGATACTGCGTCCTTCTTGATCTCTGCCCTCCAGTGCGTGTGTGTGTGTCTGTGTGTGCGTGTCTGTGCGCATGTGCACAGTGCACTAAAGTACAATGAATTGGGATTGCAAAGGAGGTGAGGGGGGGAAGACTGGGGAAATGGTAGGATAGGCAGGGATATAATAAATAATACCGTAAAACAATGGACAAAATCCCCGACTCTGCCTCTCACGTGCTACAGGGCTTTGCATCATCCACCTAATCTTCTGGGTCTCAACTACCCCATCTGTCAAATCAAAATCCAGCCTCATCTAAAATGCCATGATACTAAGCAAAAAGAAAGGGATAAAGGAGAACCCTTCTTGGTACCTTAGTTCCCAGAAATACGGCAGGGTCGGCTTTCTTCATGTTTACATTTACAAATACAGAAGCACACAGATGCCGAAGATCAAACTGTTACTATCAAATTTCCCAGAAACACACCGACTGTCAGACACAGGTCGACTGGGTTGGACTGAATCTTTCCAAGTGGCCAAGAGATCGCTATTACCAGTTCTACCTTTTCCAAATAGAACATTTACAAGTAAATGACAGAACCAAAATCCAAACTTTAAGCCTATCTGGCTCCAAATCCAAAGCTTTTCCATTCTACCCTTTTATTTTTATCTAAATAAAAGAAGAATGAGGCATATGGAAAACTCCCAACCATTCTTCAAGCATTACTTTGAAGAATACAAATGTAGAAATTAAAGGAAAACACCACTCAGTGTTTATCTCCTTTATAATAAAACAGGAAGTCAGGATATTAAGATCGCTTTCATTTTCATTTTTGTTTTGTGGGGTTTTTTTTTGGATAACCCTCCGATGGGGGTGGATAATAAAAGAAGGCAAAGAAAAGCAAAGACGGCTGTTTCTTTTTCAATGTTTATTTATTTATTTTGAGAGAGAGAGAGAGAGAAAGAACACATGCATGAGCAGGAGAGGGGCAAAGAGAAAGAGACTCCCAAGCAGGCTGCACACTCAGGATGGAGCCCAACACCCGGCTCCACACAGGCCTCCATCCCTCAACCAACAGATCACGACCTGAGTCGAAATCAAGAGTCAGTTAACTAACTGATCCCACTCAGATGCCTTGGCTGTTTATTTGACATATTAACAGATGTCCTCCAACTCTCTGGTCTTTAAATTTAAATTTAACAAAAATAAAAAGGCAACACAGACGATGCATGAATTCTATTATGAGCCACCATGCCGTCCACAGTCACTACTAGTGTAAAGGGGCCTGTGCTTTAGAAAGAGCTGCTCCCACCCACGCCTGCACGTGAAATGGGCTAAAATGGAGGGAATGAAAACCAAGTCTAATATTACACAATTTGCACATAATATGTCATTATCAAGGTTGCAGGCTTCAAATGTAATTAGAAAGTAGTCAACACACAAAGGAAGTGTTCCTACTTCACAACTCCTTGAATTACTCAGAAACTTACTCAATACAGGATCACAAGTTTAGCACAATGGAAGACATAAAATGATGAAAGATTATTCAAACATCATCTTACAAGTTTCACTTCCCGACTGCAATTTAACTCAACTCAACCCACATTTATAAAATGCTCACTCTGCCCCACGAGCTGTCCATAAGGATACTAAGATAACAAGGTACAACTTGTCAGTGACTGCTTGAGGATGCATATCATGGGATGACCCCATCTTTAATACGACACAGTATAGCCACTGCCACACTTCAGAAATGAAACCTTCTGTCTTCTATAGAGAGCTGTCATCCACCCATCCATCCATCCATCCAACCATTGATCCATTCATGACTCAACTGATAGCTATTTTTTGTGCCTGTGCTAGGCCTTAAGGACTTAAAGACGGAAAGTCACTGTTACGACTCTCAAGTATTTCCAGTGCAGTGAAGAAAAAGACACCAAAAGACAGAATGAATCGTAACGGCGAGTTGATTTTAAAACATGTCCTTCACCGTACAGCCATGTTTAAGGCAGCATTATTCACAATAGCCGAAAGGCGGAAGCAACCCAAGTGTCCACTGGCAGATGAATGGTTAAATAAAATCTACCTCCTATATACACACAATGGAATATTATTCAGCCTTAAAAAGGAAGTTAATTCTAACACAAGCTATAACTTGCATCAGTCTTGAGGATGCATCAGTCTTGAGGATGTTACACTAAAAATTAAGCCTGACACAAACCAACCACTACACGACTTCACTTACAAGTAGAATGGACAGAAACAGAAAGTAACATCGTGGTTCCCCAGGGGCCGGGGGGATGGGAAAATGGGGAGCTACTGCTTGGTGCATACAGAGTTTCAGTTTTACAAGATGAAAAGAGCTCTGTGGATAAACACGGTGATGGTTGCACAATACTATGAATGTGCTTAATGTCACTGAACCATGCACTTTTTAAACATGGCGAAGATGGTAAATTTTATGTTATGTGTACTCTACCACAATTTAAGATCTAAAAATTAAAAAAAGTCCCTTAATTCTATGACACCCCTCCCATCAAGAGGTGGGGTCTGTGTAACTCCCCCACACATGAGCAGGCTTTTGTGACCATCCCTGTGGATACAGAGCTGCTAACGCAGCTGTGCGTGACTTTCAGAGCTAGGCAGGTTCTGCCCGTCTCTCTTGGGGCCTGCAGCCATGACGGAAGAAGCGCAGCTACCTGAGGCTGCCATGCGGAGAAATGACATGGAAAGAGAGAGAGAGAGATGCCCAGGAGCCCCGGCAGTTCCGACGGCCAGTCGTAGGACTCTTCCAGGTCCCAGCACCAAACCATGAGCGAAGGAACCTCTGAGATGACGCGGTGCCCCCTCCGTGTGTGACCACAGGAGACTCCAGGCCGGAGCTCCCTGGCTGTGCCCAGCCAACCCTCCAGACTCATGAGCAAAATAATGACTGCCACTGTTCTTAGGCACTGCTCTGGGTGATCTGTCCTGCAGCAATGGAGAGCTGGAGAGCTGGGACACAGAGCATCCTAACAGAGGATGTTGGGGGAGTTTGGAAGAGGTTAGTCCTAACTTGAGACTGAGCGACTCAGGGAAGAGGAGATTCTTAAGTTTAAACCTCAACATGCCAAGGGCATCACTGAGCATTTGGGCCAGGGAGGGGGTGGCATCCTGGCAACAGATAAAACCACATGGCCGTGGCTGCTGGCAATCAGGTGGGTGTGGCTAGAACCTGGTCAGAACAGGGGCGTCGCTGAAGATGACGCTAAACGGACTATCAAGGGTCTCTGTGCACATGACCCAGAGGCTGTGGGAGGTCAAAGCGAAGGTTTGGTTGATTTTGTTTTTTAAGTAGGCTCCACCCACTGCGTGGAGCCCAGTGCGGGGCCAAACTCACAACCGTGAGATCATGACCTGAGCTGATATCAAGGGTCAGACACTTAACTGACTGAGCCACCCAGGCACCTCGGTACTGAAGGTTTTTAAGTAAGAAAGTAACAGGGATGGGGCCCCCCGGGTGGCTCAGTCGGTTAAGCGTCTGACCTCAACTCAGGTTATGATCTCAGTTTACGGGTCGGAGCCCCATGTCGGTCTCTGTGCTGACAACTCAGAGCCTGGAGCCTGCTTTGGACTCTGTGTCTCCCTCTCTTTCCCTCTGCCCCTCCCCTGCTCATACTCTGTGTCTCTCCCTGTCTCTCAAAAAATGAATAAATGTTAAAATAAAATTTTAAAAACGAAAGTAACAGGGAGAGTTTCTGTGGGAGGGAGATTAGTGATCACAATCAGTCTGCCGGATACAGTATTCCATTCCACAAGCAAATGCTCCACACGTAACCAGGGTTAAAACAGGTCTTGAAAAAGTAATTCGTCTAATTTGGAGTCACTGGATTAAACTCACTCTATTGAGATTCTTCCGTCATAACATCGCTAGGTCATTCCAAAGGTGTTACTATCGTTTTTCTTTTTTTTTCCACCCTGACTAAACAGACTGTGTCACCAGTACGAGCGGGTGAATTTCAACTCTGCAAGGAGCTCCCTCCACCTGCCCTGCCCCCTGGTGCATTCTCCCCACAGAATCCCTCCACGTGCCACTGATTCCCTGCAGGATTTTTCCAACTCCCAACAAATTCAAGCCCCCATGTTAAGAGGCATTTATGTCTTCTCGCCGAGGGAAAATGAAGGCATGCATTCCACTGAAAATGGAGATTTGTCAGCTGCAACAGCTCAAGTCCTAATGAGCGGGGATGGGCTGGGAATGGGGAGAGACTGAGGGCGTGCCAAAGCACTGTCATTCAGAAACTAAGTTAAGTGGGACCTGGCCAGTTCTCAGGGCTTTCCTCAATAAGGCGTAGAACACAGCCATTCTTAAACTCCACACCAGTCAAATCAAGCACCAGGGAACAAAAATGAATGAAGGAAGCTCTTACAATGGAGTGTTCTATTTTGCCCACAAACCTTAAAATCTCATATAAACTCAGTCCTCCAGAAAAAGTATTGCAAGTTAAAAACAAGAGACATGGTGGCACAAATTATTTTTTGAGTCAATTAAAGGGGGCAGGATAGGGAGGGTGAAAAGAATGATCGAATTGGCATCATCTCTAATGGAAGATGATGGCCTTAATTAAACACATCCCTGGAGGAAAAGGCTGACTTTGAACAAAACCAAGCGACCCTCCAGGGATGAGTAGATTTTTAGAAAGGAAACTAGAGATGGGATGCTTTGCTTAGTATTAGCAGTGCTGAAAAGCTCACGGTTTGTAAACATGTTACTTAAAACTCTTAAACTGATCCCGTATTTGTGGCTTTCCTTATTCCAGAAAATATCTGCTTTCTCCTCATCACTATCCTTTTATTAAATTTTTGCCTTCCCCCACCACTACCGCCTTTATGCCAAGACCCCTACTCAGTCTGCGCGTTCTAAAACCACGAGCATTATCTTTCACCAAGAGTGTGCATTATTAGTATTGTGCCCCAGAAATTGCTCCCAAGATGAAGCAGGATTCCATTAAACACACCAGCTGATAGGTCCCGGCTCACCGGAATCTGCAGCCCCTCACCAGCTGTTCTTGATGGAAGTGTAACATAAAGCTCCGGCTGGCTGAAATCTCTCGCTCAATTTCAATGGATACAAATGACGGACTGGCATCTTTCACCTACACTAAAAGCTCCCAGCCCTGCTCACTCTGGGACACGTGCCAGGGGGATCAGCTATCACACCCTGGGTCTCTCTCCAAATGCTGTTTCTCAAAAGGCTTCCGCTCAACCGGCGGTATGATCGACAACAAGGCCGCTTTACTGAAATAACTAATGGCAAACTTTGTACAGAAATGAAAGCAAATGTGAAAGGATTGGGACAGAAACGCCAGGCTTGCCGCGGTGCTCTTGAATGCTGCTGGAAATTTCTGAAGGCTATCACAGTGTTTAAATGACAAAGTAATTTTCTTAGCTTAATTCCAGCATGTCTTGATTGTAAATAGGTAAACAACCTGAGAATTTCTATTTTCCTTTCAATTTACACGTTCTTCGGTTCTTTGACAGTTCCCCTTGGGTTTATTAAAAAATTGGCATTGTCTGAGTGGTACTGGTCACACTTAGCCTGCTAGGACTAAGCTTTCATGGTGGCAGGAAGAGGCGGGAAGCTTTCCTGATACTGGAAACGCAATCCACTTACAAGGGTTTGCAAGTTAATGCCTGCTGCTAAGGACGTCATCAAGATTTGTACTTGCAGATGCTTGTCTGTCAGGAAAGATGCAAATCACACTCACCCAAGCTGCAGAATTAAAACCTATTTAACAGCCGATTTTGTACAGCGGTATTTTATTTCCTTTGGAGACCTCCAGCGTCGCTGACTTAGTTCATGGTATACTCTCTTCACCAACAAGGTGGTTGGCCCACCAGAATTCAATCAACACAGAAGGGACAGGACACTCTGCCTTGGGAAAAATCATGCAAACGAGAGTGTGCTTATTTGGATTTCGGTTTTTAAAAGTTCTTTCATTTCACAAAAGGTTCATCACAGGGTTTCTTTAAATGGCAACTTCCGTCAGCATATTCCATTTGGTTCAACTTACTCAGGGCTATTGAGACATAAACTTTCATAAACGTTCCTATCACATATAGAATAATGCAAGATTTCTGTACGCTTGGAGTGCAATATCTGAAACATAGACATGATTACCCTGTATCGTGACCATCTTTTAAATCATTCCAGTTTCCAAGGGCATAGAGTGGGGACTAGATGAAGTAATGTCTACAGGATGAAGAGATGAATGCAAACTTCTCAGCCACCTGATGGGTTTTCCATTTTATTATCGTAATACAGTGAAAAAAAATCAATCATGGGGCACCTGGGTGGCTCAGTCGGTTGGGTGGCCGACTTCGGCTCAGGTCATGATCTCGTGATCAGTTTGAGCCCCGAGTCGGGCTCTGTGCTGATGGCTCAGAGCCTGGAGCCTGCTTCAGATTCTGTGTCTCCCTCTCTCTCTCTCTCTGCCCTTCCCTTGCTCACGCTCTGTCTCTATGTCTCTCAAAAATAAAATAAAAAACGTTAAAAAAAATTTTTTAATAAAAAAAATCAATCGTTTAAAAAATATTTTCCTTCCTGATTACAAGGTAGCTTACTAACTCCCTAAATCCCTTTATTATATGGGGCTTTCTGTAACTTTAAAATATCAAGGGCATTCCAATGTCAAATGTATTCAACTGTAAATACCGAATACATCTAATATAAGATGTACTTTTTTTCTGAGAAATCCAGTTACAGCAATGAGAACTAAGTGATGCAGAGCTGCCTCATCGTTCACCTTTGTCAAAAGCTATCTAACCAGCTCCTTACCCCAAAGTCTCCCCTCATCTCAGGCCACTAGGGATAACTTGTTAGGACGCCCGTGGAAACCTATCACTCTCCTGTCCCATCTCCCGCATTCACCTCTTTCCCTGTTTCCTACTGCCCCCAACCACAGTCTAAATTTGTTTACACGATATTCAAGTGACCTACACTCAGAACTGAACTCTGGTGTGTCAGTTTCATCTGCATTCATTCGGTGTGCATGGAATCCTACCTAATGTGCCAGACTCTAGGGGTGAGCACAGTGCGTGCCCTGAAGCCACTCACAGCTACGTGGGAAAGATGGTTGTATGAACAGACACAGAAAACGCTGTGGCACCTGCGACGCTCCTCCCACAGACTGGCAAACGTCATTTTGCAGGTAGAGAAATCTGATTCACTGTAATTACAAGAGACCAGAAGATCATCCGTCTGGGCTGAGCAAAAGGATGAAAAGGCTGTTGGGTACAAGAAAGTGTGCTCACATATAGCTCTACCACCTCCAAAATGCCCTGGCTGCTGAGGTGTGAAACACAAAGAGAGGGGTCTGCTGAAGAGAAGGAGCATGGGTGGGCATGGCAGATCAAGCCCCAGTTCCTGTTGTCAGAGCCCACCATTTACCGTAAACGCACTAAGAATGCAGGGAACGTACTATACTTCTTAATGAAGGATAGTGAGCTTCCCATGTGAAATAAAGTAGCTCATACATTAGTGAATTATTTACCCAATGTCTCTGCAAAATGGAAAAAAGAAAGAAGCACTAATTGAGTACAGTTGTAACTAGAACTTAAGTTAAATAGGAAGCATGGAAATGTCCAAATACGAAGGCAAAATTCTCCATAAATAGTAAGGCAAACAGCAGGTTTGGCTGGCTACATAACTCACCAATGCTTCACAAAAACATGGTGGATCATTCCCAAGTCACCTCAGCACTATACAGCTCCACGTTCTGATTAATTACCTAATCAAGGTTTTCGTGATTATTACAACACTGTCCTTTGAGCCCCCACACTTGTTTCTAGTGTGGGAATACCACAGATTCCCCATCTGCTCTAAACTTTTCCTTTTTTTCCCTCAGGAATTAAGCGAACATAACTGCATACATCATAGAACAATGAACACGGCACATCATCATTAGTGTAAAAACAGAAGAAAATAATATCCTTTTCTATTTTGGGCATAGCCAGATGGATATGCAAGAAACTGGTGACACCAGTTGCGTGGGGGGGTGGGAGGGGAGGTGACCTGTGTGGCTGGGGACAGACATGGGAAGGAGTCTGCACTCTGTACCCTTTATCTGTCAAATCTGGCAACATGTAAATGTATTACTGAGTCCAAATATCTTAACAACCAATACAGACAACAGAATTACATTATCTCCATTCATACTCTAAATTATTACTGAGCCAAAAGTAAATTAAATGCACTCTTTCTCTTGAATATATATTTAATCCAATATTAAAAGAGTAAAATGCAATTCTGGCATTTTGGAAAATGTGTTACTGGCAGTCACACACAGACTGAGTATGTGGGCGGAGAATTTAGGAAATGTCTCAACGTAAGTATCTATTTTAGCTAAAATTCGCAACACATGAAATCCACAAGGCTCACAATTTGGTCCATCTTCCAAAGGAAAAACAGTAGTAAAAGTCATGCCAACCCAACAGCCTCTTCATCCAAATGTTCACTTTCCTTTCTTCTGACTTCAAACACTGAGCTTTGTGTGTGATCTCTTTGGATGAACAAATCACCCTCAAGATGATTTCTGTACTGAAGCCTTTTCTCTTTCAACAACTTTACCATCTCCTTGCCTGTGTCCTGTAAACCCACGTCCTCACTTTGAGGCCATTCTGCTGGATACTTCATTCCTTACTGGATTTCCTGGAAATACTCGGTCATTGCTTCAAACCCAACTTCTGAAACTAAAAGAAATGAGAAGAAAATATTTAAATGGGGACTAACGATCCCAAGAATCTGACAAGATTTTTCTGAAAGTATTTGTAAACTATGAAGAACCATCCGTAGAGTAGTTATTACTTTACCTCACAGTAATTAAGTAGTAAAATGGAATGGTAATAAAATAGTAAAAGCCACACAGGGAAACACGATAGAGGGAGAGCTACAGAGGCAGGAAAGTGCTACATGAATGACAGAATTCAACTCTGCGCCCCCTGAGGGGCCAAACGAAACAAGAAAACATAAAAAGGAAAATCCCTTCAAGTCACAGGGTACACTACGTTTTGTTGTTATTATTGTTTCCTTTTATACTAAACTTAGGCTTCAAAGAAATGCCCCCTGAGGGCCTTCATGAGAGGCCTGCCTCAGTATGATACCAGAGTCCTCAACGTGAAAGCCAAAGAGGACTCCCTCTTTACAATCATTTGCAGCAACTTTTCTTATAAATTGGAGGAGAAAATACCAAAGCAAGATTCAGCGCAGCCAACACAAAGAACAATTTTACTACATACCAAGCTTGACTAAATTTTGAAGTAGCTGTCATTTCACATATATGAACACACATATACATAGCTTATGCAACACACTGAGGGCGTCACTACCAGGGTAAAAATTCTACCAAGGTAAAGCTTCTCGAAGGTAGGACCTGTGTCTGACTTCTCTTTGGGTCTAAATATCTGGTAATACCTAGTACTCAGCAGACTCTCAAAAATATTTATTGAATGAATGAATGAATGAACCAACAAACAAATGCAAAAGGAGGAAACGGCACCCCGTCATGATGAAAAGTTAGTTCAGGGGGCCTACCTTGGATGAGAGCTTTTATTGTTATTCAGGAACTTTCTTAAAACCTTATCGATCTCGGGGCACCTGGTTGGTTCACTCAGTTAAGCATCCGACTTCGGCTCAGGTCATGATCTCACAGTTCGTGAGTCTGAGCCCCGCCATCAGGCTCACTGCTATCAGTGCAGAGCCTGCTTCGGATCCTCTGTTTCCTCTCTCTCTCTCTCTGCCTTTCCCCTGCTTGCTCTCTCTCTCGCTCTCTCTCTCTCTCTCTCTCTCTCCCTCTCTCAAAAATATATAAAACCTTTTTTTTTTAATTTCTAAAAAAAACTATCATTCTTTATGGAGAATCTGAGTAAATAAGACAGAAATACAGGTTAATGACGATAGAGAAGAGGCCTGACGTGTTTTTGTTTGTTTGTTTGTTTGTTTGTTTTTAGAGAGAGAGTGCACACATGAGCCAATGAGAAGGGCAGAGTGAGAAAGAGTGAGAAAGAGAGAGAGAGAGAGAGAGAATCCACACTGAGTGTGGAGCCTGACACAGGGCTCAATCCCACAACCCTGAGATCATGATCTGAGCCAAAATCAAGAGTCAGACGCTCAACTGACTGAGCCACCCAGGTGGCCTGTTGACACGTGTGTTTTAAAGAGACAGGTTAGGGAAGGACTGGTGACCTCCACAATCATGAGACCTTTAGGCGACTTGAAGTGGGGACCTGCCCCACGAGAGCCTTGCTCTGTGTCACCCAGCCTCTCCGAGTAGCAAATAGGACTAGCCAGCTCCGATGACCCTTAATGAGCTCCCACTTCAAACGCACAGGCTCCAGCTCACAACTACACAGTGTTGGAAGGGACCACACAGATGAGCCGACATCCTGATTTTACAAAAGGAAAGAGGGAGGTTCTGACAAATGAAGCGACTTGCCCACACAGCTAGCAAGTAACTGGTCCGGGATGAGAACCAAGTTCTCCGGGACCCGGGTCCAAAGCTGTGTCTAATTCCCCACACTCCTCTGTCTGAAATGAAAGGCTGACCCTCCTGACTATTCCCCTCCAAAGCATCCAAGTATAAACAACCGAAAACACACATCGAGTCGGCCAGAAGCCCGCCCACAGAGCTGTTCACCTGACACGGCCGGCCCGAGAGTTCTGAACGCCGTTACGCCGCCCCTGAAAAACACACACACACAAACATCTCGGATCAGTCACCTTCGCAGAGAAGCGAGGTTTTATTCTGGGCCATTTTTTTTTCCAAACAAAAAAACTTTCATTTTTGGAAACTCATTAAATAATAGATAAACCACCTGCCACTAGGAGCTGGTGCCCCGCCACACTGTTATTTATTTTTTTTTTAGTTTTTACAGGTCAGGCTTACAACCAAGGACTGAGGTGACAGCTACTGTCCTCCTCAGGGCAGAGCAAAAGCCATCCGTCAGACGCCGTTCTGTTTTAAGCTTCTTTTGAGAGCAAATAAATTATTTTTATGGCGCTGTGCTCTAAAAGCCTGGTGGAAAGGGCTCTGTCTCTGTTTTGCACCATTTATTTCCAGATTTTCTTATTTGGAGGTGGGTCTCGCGCCCAGGCCGACGGGTGTGGGAAGAGCAGCAGTGCTGCCGGGCCCCGGGGTCTTTCAAGGCTCCGACTCGCTACATAAAGCCAGTTCCCCTTTCTGCAAACCTGAAACTCACTCCAGGCTATTTTTCTCTTCCCAGTACGCAATTCCTCTGCCAAAGGTGTTACCACAGCTTAATTCTCAGGCTCATGTTTACATTTCCAAGAACCGACGTTTAATTACTCTAGGAGGGAAATCTCAGGCAGCGAGCTCCTCAACTTGTTTGCAAATGTAACAACAGGAGTCGCCTTACAGAGCAGCGTAAAGGGTGAGGCGAGGCAGGGGGCTACCAGGGACCGCGGGTCTTCCTCGCTGACACTCCAAACATAAAACTCCTTGGGAAACATTTCCATCAAACCCTTAATAATAATAATAATAATGACTTTTTAAGACAATCCACACTGAACACCTAGTTGCACAGGTACTGGAAGAAAATACGATTGAAAAATGCCCATTCTTGGGAACAGAAACATGTCTAAAACCTTTGCACTCAAAGTGTCTTTTGTTCTGGGGAAGCAATAACACAAAAGCAGGTCCTAATACATATCTATTGAAGGTCTGGAGGGCGGAACAGAAGGAAGATCAACGCTGGGTTTTACAAAGCAAAACCTGCCGTAGTTGCGTCTTCTGCCACTTGGCCATGGAAGAAATGTTTTTATGAATAAGAACGAAATCATCAGGGCGATAACTCAGGCTCACGGCTATGCAACGGACTGGTCTGGTCAGTGCAGACAGGCAACCAGCGTAGCCCTAAAAAGAACAGCACCCTGACAATTAAATTTACAAGGGCATGTGGTCACGGAATGAAGTCAGTCTCCCAGATGCCCAAATGTCAGACGGCAATCTGGAATGGTTTTCTACATTATAATACAACTCCAACAGGATTTTCTGAGTCACCGCTGTCTCTCCCTGGGACAGAATGTTTTGATATTGCACCGTGATCTACAATTGAGTAAGTGCGTCTTACATCAGGCTCATCTCGAATGTCCTAATACCCTCCACCTGAGTTTGGAAGCCCCCACCAGAGAGAGTTAACACGGTACTAGAAACAAGGAGTATCCATCACCGCTTCATTTTCAAAGGAAAAACAAAAATGTCAACCAGAAAACATGATTCCAGGTAAAATTCTAGATGTGACTGAAAAATAGTACCTATGATTTTATTAAGACTTTCTTTCTTAAATCTTTCCTTAATTGTGCTCTTCTCTCTAAGAATTGTTCGGTTTTCTTAGCCTTTTATGAATTCAACATTTAAAAAAATGTTTTCCTTACAAGGATTTGTTTGGCAGATGTTTATGGCTTTAGTTTTATAATTTTGTTCATGTATCATCTTTCAATGTTTTCATATTCTTTTCATGTTCTTTTTCTAGTCTTTCCCTAGCAATTTCACCTCTCTGGAACCAGACGAAACGCCCCCAAAATTCAGTGATCGCAAACCATCACACCACACCATCTCAAAAGGCATAATTAATGAAGGCAGCATCGCGAGACTCAACCGCATACAACCTGGCTCACCAAGAAAGAGTAGGAAGTGTTTATGAAACAAAACAACCTGCTAAATGTTTTCGATGCTGGAAAAGAATGTGTTTGCACCAAGCCACTTCAAAAGCCTGAGTGGGAAGCAGAAATTCAGAAGACATTTAGAAACGTATCAGACTTGAATGAGAAGTTCTGTGGTCACCTTACTGATCTTGAGTCTACTGGAATGCTTTCAGCTACAAGTCATAGAGAACCTATTTCAAAACGGCTTAAGCCAGGTAGACCAACTAAATCGGCAGCTCAGTGAGCACAGCCCAAGCATCTGAATTTAAAGATCTCACAGTGATTCTAAGGAACTGCCAGGGCTGAGAAGTCAAGGCTCTGGCCAGTCACGTTTTAGACCGCTTACCTAGAGCAATGGATGGGAAAGGACTGAGCAAAGGTGGGGTTTTGTTGTCAAGGAAGAAATGACTGGAGGTTGGGGAGAGCGAAGGATAACCGAGAGAGCAGAGAGAGGTTAATAACAAATTTGGAGGTTCATGGGTTGTTGTGTTTTTTTTTTAAGGAAACTGAAAATCTGGTAATATCTATAATGGTGATATGAAATTGTAATGTACAAATTACAGGTTTCTGCAGCTTTTCATTGGCTTTCAAGAAATTATGTCATCCATCTGTGTGTGTGTGTGTGTGTGTGTGTGTGTGTGTATGATTAAGTAATAAGTATGATTAGGTAATAAATCACTGTATGATTTCAAGATGTCGAAATGAAAGTGATTTCCATTTGGTTCTTCAGTACTTGGCCAAGTACGTAAGTAGCAAACCACATTGCCATGGAGATGAGTAGGAAGTAGCACGGGCTTTCAACAAATTACATGATCCACCAAGGTACACCTATACACATACACTTAACCAGGAAGGCTCACAAATAACCATTGCGTTCTGTGATTTCAAGGGGTCACAATGAAAGTATTTGCCTCAAATTTCGGTTCTTAGCTGACCAAACGCATAATCAACAAAATGCACAGCCTGAAAGATAAGCAAGGAAGCAGCTTTGTTATTTTCAAAACATTTAGTGTCTTCTTAGAAATTATCTGTTTAACAAGTATGCACAAAGAGAAGAGAATTATCCTTTTACTATGATTTTGCTTTGAAAACACAAAACTAAGCCTAATTAAAGTGAACAGCTCTAGTATGTGAGCTATACATTCTCCCCAGAGAACATGAAGATGAAAAGAGAGTGGTTCTCAGAGTGATCAAACTGGTCTCATGCCAAGAGGGGATGCTTCAAAATCAACACATACAAGTCCATCTCTACGAAGAGGTGCGAGTTTCAACAGAACTGTGAGCTCTTTTTATGAATTTACACTTGGAGTCCATAATATAACTGGCCTAGTACCAAAGCATTATGACAAATCAAGTGATTTCTTCCTTATATCATAAAGTGATTTCTTATATACATTTAAAACTGTGCGACAGAAAGATAAAACTACACGTATTTATTTATTTATATGTTCACACCTTAATAAATGTGTATAAAAGTACACACTTTTTTTAATGTTTATTTTTGAGAGACAGAGAGACAAGAGTGCAAGTGGGAGAGGGGCAGAGAGAGGGAGACACAGAAACCGAAGCAGGCTCCAGGCTCTGAGCTGTCAGCACAGAGCCCGACATGGGGTTCAAACTCATGAATGGTTGAGATCATGATCTGAGCTGAAGTTGGACACTCAACCAACTGAGCCACCCAGGAACCCCTAAATATATACATTTTCATTGAAGGAATTCCCCTTTAAAAGCAGCAAACATAAAAGTAATTTCTTAAAAGACCTATTGGATTTCACTGCCTAACCATTAAAGCTTCCTTCATATCCTTTATGTATCTTTGTCTGCCTCTGAACCAATATAACAGTCTGTCCGTTTTATTCTGCTGAGGAAGACAGGTCTCCTTAAGGCCAGGAACTGTCCTGTTCCTTTCGGCGATATTGACACTACCGAATAGAAGGTGTATGTACTGTGCCTCCTAGCACTTAATGCCACATTCACACAACCACTGCAAATAGGGCCCTTGGATCTTTCCTTCGGTCAGCTCTAGATCAGTGCCCAACAATAAAAATACAGCAAGCCACTTAGTAATTTTAAATTTTCTGGTAGCTATATTTTTTAAAAAGGTAAAATTATTTTAATAATATATTTTACTTGACCTAACACAATCCAAAGGGTTACCATTTCAACACGCAGTCAACATTTTTATAATACTGAAATATGGTGTGTGTTTTGCATTTATAGTGCATCTCAATCTGGGTGCTGAATTCCTACTGGAAATATTTGAGCATAAAATTAGCAGTTGAAAAAGTAAACTCACATGCTCCAGTTTTCCATTCACTGATTTGAGTATCAATTTTAAAGTACAAATTACGATTAATTTAAATTAAGTTAAATTCAGGTCCTCATATGTAATACCACATCTCAAGTGCTCTTTAGCCAGAAGAGGCCACGGATTACAGCCCTGGGCGGCACGGATCTGGGTCACAGGAGCACAGCGGTGCTTGGATGCTACGCAGGTGTCCTCTAGAAGGTCTGGTCCATACCCCAGCCCCTCGATGTCCACCGGAGCCCAAGGGAGGGAGCTGTGGTAGCTCAGTCCAAACAAGTCTCACTCCAATGTGGACAGGCTGAGAAGGGCTGGCCCTCACTACCGTAAATAGATGTTATCTTGGAAGACCCGTGGAAGACCTGCATGGGGGCTTGGAGGGCATAGAGCCACCTCATTAGATGACAACTGCAGGTGGCTCTCAGATGCGAAACCGACCGAGGACATAGGGCCAGAATCTTCTCTGAAAGCTTCCAAAACCATGGTTATCCTAACCGAGAGCAAAAATAGAAGGTTCCTGGTCTCCACATCTCTAGAACTGTTTCTCACTTTGGTTGTAAAACTGTCTCCCCAATAACATTTTAAAGCGATGTCATCTTTTAAATATGTATATTAACGGAATCAGCAAATTACATTCTATGTCATTCCATGTCATTCTATGCCATTTTCCTAACCTATTAGCCGTTGATTTCATAAATGGTGCACGCCTCAATGCCCTGGTGTAATGGATGGTGCAGAACATAATACGTGAACACGTATCTGAAAACATACCGTGTTATTACCTCTGGAGAGGGAGGTGTGGGTGAATAAATTAATAAAATTTCACAAGTTTTAAAAGAAAAATAGGAACAGAGTGACCCTTTTTTTCCTCACCTTAAAAAAAATTTAAAAAAATTAATAAAAAACAAGATGATATGGTCTGAAAGAGGCCAGATAAATCAGTATTACCACAGGAAACCTGCCTGTGAATATAAAGTAAGGAGCAGAAAATAGAATTGGATACAATTAAGTATTAAAGACAAGGATTCCATGATTAACTTCTAGAGTCATCGGAAGGGAGAAATCATCTTGGATTATCATTTCAAACTCTCTCCGAAAGAATTCTGCACCAGCTTGAAAAGTAAGGCCTAAGAAGTGAGCGTTCCACTTCCTCCTGTTTCTCTTTTGTTCGACTGGACAATGGAGGCCAGGAGCAGCAAAAAAGGCAAAGAACCAGGAGGAGACACTAGCTCCCAGGCATCTCGATGGCCACAACTCATAAAACACAAACACAACCTCCTCTCCTTCCTTCACGTGCCTTCCTTCTGTACGGACGCTTGTTTAAGGTGTCCAAAGGGTCCTGTCCCTGCCTGCCAAACCCGTAAGGGGCTGTGTGTGCGTTGCACCGTGGACAACCGGGTCGTCTGCTCCCTCCTGTGGATTAATCCCCATTCGTCTTCCTGAGCCCCTTTCCCCACGTTAGAACTGGTCCCCTCCCCACCATGCTCTCAGAGCCCCCTAACCACTCCTACGATGGACTCACCATTCTTTTGGTTTCTGGTTAGAGATACATTTTTTTAATTATTTGAATATTGTCTATTACCCCCTAGACTGTGGGCTCCCTGAGCCAGGAACCACATCTGTTGTGCTCAACACGTAAGCGCATTTCCTAGCACAAAATCCTCTACCCAGTAGGTGTCTGAGCAGTGTTTCGGGTTGGATGAATTAATTAGCTACTCGGTTAGTTAATCTAAGACTCCCCTTTTCATTCTGGAATTCTAAAGTTCTCCATGAGACCTTCCTTACATAAACTCTTTGCCCTGCAAATAAAGAGAAAAGATCAGTCGTCGAGTGTTTATAAAAATACATGATTTTTTTTTTTCATTGTATCCTCGTCAGCTTTCTCAAAATGCAGTTTTTAATCGCACGGCTCATGCAAATGAATAGCGGGGGACACAAACGGTTCCCAAATGTGGAGGCAACTGAGGTTCGGGTCTTGTCAGCCAAACTGTCACCCTCCAAGGGTGAAGAATGGAGATGTTTTTTCCAAGGCACCAGCCCTGGAACTCCACCCCAGAACAGCATCACAAAATGCGCAAGGCACACGGGACTCGGGCTCCAGCTCAAATGTGGGCGTGTGACACAGGGGCTAACCTCGGCGGACGATGCAGATTGAGGTGGTAATTGATGGCCGCCCTATGCAGAAATGACCGATCCCATTTTCAAGTGCGATGACGGGTTAAAGGTCAGGAACAACGAACCTGAAGTCAGCAAGGCTCTGTGGATGCTAAGAGAGGATTGGGAAGAGGCTGCCTCCACCTGGTTCACCCAGCTGGCTGAGACCGTTCGGAGCACCCGTCTCCCTCTTCCCCTTCACGAGATGAGCAAGTGAGAGACCGCCAAGTTTCTAAAAGAGGAGTATTACACTGTTTTCTGACCACTTTGCTTAAAAAGAGGGACACACGGCGCATTTGCTTTCCTGAAGAGTGACGGAAAATAAAAGCATGTTCATCAACTGCTTATTATGAAAAGCCTTTATAGCGCTCTACAATGCATTTACTTCTTTTTTCCAGAATTTACTCCAGTTGTGTCTCGTGGTCTTTTCCTCAAACTGAGTGGAAATAAAAGTCAAAGTTACCCCAAATGACACAAGGCACTGTCAGTGGAAAATATGATCAGCAACAGCCACAACAACATGGAAGTCTCTTTTTAATTCCAAAGCAAATCAACTGCACTGATGACAGTACCGTCTTCCCTCTCGGTTTGCACCACATCTGGAAAAGGCGTGGGGACATGCCGGCACTTTTCTTCCACCCCGTGACTACTGTTAACGCAAGAGATTAGGAAACAAAACTGGATTTGGGCTACGGAAAATAATGTCCACTGGGTACCAAGTTCCGGTCACATTAGAAAGGCATCTGGGACCCATGATCCCCCTTGGCAAATCCCAGACTGCTTTGACTGTACCATGGGGTCACAGTGGATCCAACGGCAACTCCTAGCCTAATCTTTGAACACAGAGTGACTCATCCCCGTCCAACTCTGGTTATTAAACGGGTATCTCACGAACTGGGAAGTTAAGACTGCCCTATGAGCAGAGAAAACACCCAGCGCTCAGCTCTGCTTCAAAACCAGTTGGTACTTATAAACAATATTAGAAGTAAACATGGGGCACCTGGGTGGCTCAATCAGTTAAGCCTCCGACTTCAGCTCAGGTCATGAGCTCATAGTTTTGAGTTGGAGCCCCCCATCTGGCTCTGTGCTGACGGCTCAGAGCCTGGAGCCTGCTTCAGATTCTGTGTCTCCCTCTCTCTCTGTCCCTCCCTGGCTCGTGCTCTCCTCCTCTCTCTCTCTCTCTCTTTCTCTCTCTCAAAAATAATAAACGTTAAAAAAAATTTTTAAAAGGAAGTAAACAGATGCACTTAGGTCGTAGCTCCTTCTCCCAGAGCTGAAGTTCATCACAGACAGAACCTCACTTCTCCACTGCCCCTCTCCCCTCCTCCACCCCAGCCCTCACTTGCACAGAAGCTGTTCCCCTGGTTCGTAGGCAACAAATGACAGTTAGTTCCCTAAGGTGTCTTAGGGCCTGAGATCTTATATTATGAGGTACGTGGTATTGGTAAAATGGTACCAAAATTTAAATGTTTTGCATGGAAAGTAGAAATGTTTCAAGGGGGGTGCCTGGGTGGCTCAGTTGGTTAAGCGGCCGACTTCAGCTCAGGTCATGATCTCACAGTCGGTGAGTTCGAGCCCCGAGTCGGGCTCTGTGCTGATGGCTCAGAGCCTGGAGCCTGGTTCGGATTCTGTGTCTCCCTCTCTTTCTTCCCTTCCCCTGCTCACACTCTGTCTCTATGTCTCTCAAAAATAAATATCAAAAATAAATAAACATTAAAAAAAAAAAAGAAATGTTTCAAGGAAGGGGTTGGTTATTTTTAACAGAAAATATCGGACACTACATGTTAATCAACAGTGTTGGTTTCAGCCCGAGGGAGGCCACAGCTTGCATCTACCTTTTCCTGGTCATATTTTTCAGATTCTGGGCAGCATCTGAGCCCTCAAAGCACTCCGTCAGTTAAAACAAACTGAAATACACGTTCTTTCTCTCAACTGTTTCCACCTAAGTGCGGGTGTGTGCATGTGTGTGTGTGTGTTGCTGCAGTGTGAACGGAGGAGTCCATGTGTGACGGATCTTCTTTTGATCACTTGAGAATATGTAGAAATGGAAAGTTCTTTGGCCTGGCACCATGTGAGAATCCCTTCTCTTCATTCAGGTCCAAGTATCTGGGTACTCATAGCCCAACAGGAGTCTGGAAACTACAAATTTCTGAATGCAGACTGTATTAGTTTCCTTCGGCTGCTGTAACAAATCACCACAAACTTAGCCTGAAACAACACAAATGTATCACCTTACAGCTATGGAGGTCAGAAGTCCGAAATGGGTCTTACAAGGCTAAAATCAAGGGGTTGGCAGAGCTGGGTTCCTCCAGGAGGCTCATTCCTCCCCTCTTCCAGCTTCTAGAGGCTGCCTGCATTCCTGGGCTCCTGGCCCTGTGTCGCCAGCACCTCTGCTTCCATCCCATCCATCACTCCTTCTCTGACCCATCCTCCCACCTTCTGATTGTAAGAATGCCTGTAATTATGTTAGCTTCACCGGGAAAACCCAAGATAATCCCTCCACCTCAAGATCCTTAACTCAATCACACCGGCAGAGTCCTTTCTGCCACGGAAGGTAATGTATTCACAGGTTCCAGGGGTCAGGACTTGGACACCTGTTGGGGGCTGGGGGTCATTATTTGACCACATGAATGAATTATACTTCAATATAATTGAAAATTGAAAGGCCCTTTGAAATTGGAGTTTTCGTTCAAAAATATATATATACTTTCAGTCTATGAATGGATCAGATTAGGTTGAAGTCTTTTCAAGTCAACT
>PITB01026869.1:0-20872 GCA_004024585.1 Paradoxurus hermaphroditus
GCCGCTTAACCGACTGAGCCACCCACGCGTGGTCTAGCCTCATTTAAAAAAAAGAAAAAAGTCTTCCACATAATAGCTACAGCTTCCCTCTCTCCTAGCCATTCTTCCACACTCAATCAGCTTTAAAATTGCTTCCTTCTCTCCACATCTCAAAGGCTGGCCACAATTATTCAAGTATGTCCCAAAGTCTGGAGCCTTAGGGGTCTCTAAACTAGATTTGAGTATTGAGGTTCCAGGGAAGTCAGGTTGCATTCCCTCTAATATCTTTGAAGAGTATGTAACAGTCACTACCTGGCAGGGACCAGCTTGTAGAACTTTCTCTGCTGCTCTCTTATGGACAGTTACCGAGTCAACCCAAGTTCCCAGGGTAGACTCATTTCCTTTCACTATCAAGGGTCCTTATTGCACAGCCCAGTTGTAACTGTACTATAAGCAAGTCATAAGGCACTGTATCAATAATCAATTAAAGGTCCCATTTAACTCCCAGACAATACCACAACCCATCTCATCTCCTTCTTCATCATACCCATTGGGTTCTTCCAATTTTGAAATGTATCCCATCATTAAAAAAATTATTTTTTAATTTTAACCCTCTTTTTGTGGCCAAACATCCTTCCTCCAGCCACCACTTCCCTACATAACAAAATTTCTTCAAGGGGTTGTTTGTACATGTTGTCTCTACTTTCTCATCTCTCATTCTTTCTGGTATCCACTCCAACCAAGGTGTCATCTTTGTTGCTGCACTAAGACTACTTGTCAAGCTTGACCATTCTCTTCACTTGCCCTCCAAGACATCCTACTTCCTGATTTTCCCTCTACCTCATTAATGGTCATTTTCAGTTCCTTTACTGGGTCCTTCCCCTCATTCTGATTTCTGTCCCTATATGATATCCAGACCATTTGCTTTAATGCCATCTATATGCTAATGATTTCCAAATTTGTATGTCTATCTTACTTACATCTCCTCTCTTTGTTTCCAGATTCATTTATCCACTTCATACTCTTCATGTCCACCTGGAAGTCTAGACTTCAAACTTAACAGCTGTAAAAGCAAACTCTTGATTATCCACCCAAAGTGCTCCTCTCTTAAGGGTCACTTCTCAGTAAAGGGCAATTCCATTCACCTAATGTATCAGGCCAAAAACTTAGAAGCAATTCTTGATTCTTCTCTTTGTATCATACCCAACTTCTAATAAACTAGCAAGTCCTATCTGCTCCATCTCCAAAATGTCCCCAGAATCTGACCTCTTCTTTATCACCACCACAGGTTCGAGCCAAAACTTTTAACCTTGTCTACTATGGTAGTCTCCTATCTGAGCTCCCTACTTCCATTTTTGCCCTACAGCAATGAATTTCTACAAAGCAGGCAATGAGGGGTGTTTTTTGTTTTGTTTTAAGGTAAATCAATTAAAAATCCTTCAGTAGCCTTCATGTTCAAAATTAAACCCAAATTTCTTACTATGCCCTACAACACCTGCCTACATCTTCAGCCTTATCTCCCACAATCCCATTGTTCACTCTGCTCTTCTTACTGCTCCTAAATTGCTAAGTCCTTCTGGAATCTTGATGCTCGCTGTACCTTCCGCTTCTACACTCTTCCCTAATCATTGCATTGCTCACCCCTTCATTTATTCAGGCCTCTGGTCACATAACAGTTCCTCAGTACGAACTTCCCTGCACTAATCCACTTGAAATTGTTCTCCTCTTTATTACTTTTTTTTCTTAAATAGCCTTACTGAGGTATATTTTACACATCATAAAATTCACCTTTTTCAAATGTATAATTCAATGACTCTTCATAACTTTACTCAGTGATGCAATCATCATCATAAATCAGTTTTGGAACATTTTCACCCCTTAATAAGATCATTTATGTCCATTTAATTTTCGTTTCCACCTTGAGCCCCAAGAAACCACTAATCTATTTCAGTCTCTATAAATCTGTCTCTTTTTTTTTGATATTTCATAGAAGTAGAATCAGAATAAATGTTTTTTTGTATCTGAATTATTTTACTCAGCATGTTTTTGAGGTTCATCCATGACATACATGTGTCAGTAGTTTGTTTCCTTTTATTGCTGAACGTATTCCATACATTTTGTTCACCAGTTGTTTTGTTTCTGGTTATTATGAGTAATGTTGCTGTGAACATTTGTGGGTAAGTGTTTACGTGGATATGGGTTTTTTTCATTATTTTAAAGATTTTATTTTTAATTAATCTCTACACTCAGTGTAGAGCTCAAACGCACAACCCCATGATCAAGAGTCTCATGCTCTACCAACTGAGTCAGTCAGGGTGCCCCTAGGTGGATATGTTTTTATTTCTCTTTGGTAGATACCTAGAAGTGAAATTGCTGGGTCATACGGTAGGTTTGTGCTTAACTTTTTGAGAAACTGCCAAACTTTAACGTGGCAATACAATTTTACTTTCCCATGAGCGATGCATGAGGGTTCTTGTTTCTCTGTATCCTTGCCAACATTTGTTGATGTCTGCCTTATCTATTATAGACATTCTAGTGACTTGAAATGGTATCTGATTGTAGTTTTAACTTGCCTTTCCTTCCTCTATTACATCCATTCCCTCACTTTGATTATTTTTTCTTAACATTTACCATTATCATAGTTTTTTTTATATTTGTATTTATTTGCAAATTTACTCCTCAATTTAAGGTAAACTCCATGAGGGCAAGAATATTGTCTTGTTCTTCTCTGTTCTCTAATCCCTGGAACATTTGTGAAGTAAGTGAATAAACATACCCTCCTCGTGTG
The DNA here is from genome assembly GCA_004024585.1 of Paradoxurus hermaphroditus. NCBI lineage: Eukaryota > Metazoa > Chordata > Mammalia > Carnivora > Viverridae > Paradoxurus > Paradoxurus hermaphroditus. The sequence continues at coordinate 2,768 of PITB01026869.1, forward strand.
TTCCTCCCTTTCCTGCTGAGCAGCCCAGAAAAATACAGTTGATGAATTCCTGTCTGAGACATTGGAAAGCTTCAAGCTTCTTCAAGGCTTCATGGGCAGGTGACAGTTTATAAGTTGATACTTTTGGTTTTTGCATACATGTGCATGTGCATATATGCATACACACACACACACACACACACACACACACACACACACCAGTATTTCTGTGTATGGCATAGTACACCTGATTATCTAAAGGACAAAATTCAAAATAAATGGAGGGAAAAAATAGACAAACGCAATACAGGGTTGTCAAGTAAATGTTATGGTTATCCGAGTGGCCATTATGTTGCAAAATGTCAATACTAGGTGCAGATTGATGACAAGACCTGACACAGACATCCCTTGAATAAAAATTGAGCAGGATTATTTATCTAAAGGGTGCAAAATAACTCAGAGAGATGAACGTATTTTCCAACTCAGACTACAAACATCTTGACTCCAATGCCTTTACCAGAAGGGTATATTGTTACTGAAACTCTCAGTGAAGGCTACATTAGACTCTATGGAAATATAGCAGTATCTCTCAGTACAGCCTAGTTGTACTCATAAGAGAATGTGAGGGGCGCCTGGGTGGCTCAGTCGGTTGGGTGGCCGACTTCGGCCCAGGTCATGATCTCACAGTTGGTGAGTTTGAGCCCCGCGTCGGGCTCTGTGCTGACGGCTCAGAACCTGGAGCCTGCTTCAGATTCTGTGTCTCTCTCTCTCTCTCTCTGCCCTTCCCTTGCTTACGCTCTGTCTCTATGTCTCTCAAAAATAAAATAAAAATGCTAAAAAAAAAAAAAAAAGAGAGAGAATGTGAATATGCCCAAAGCCCCTCCTTGGCTGGAAGCACCTCATGTGTCTAAAGGTTATATGATACACAATACTGCTGCAGAATGTGGTTTGGTTCTTTAAGGTATCTCTCTCGGACTCTCCAAGCTGGTCGGAGAACATTCCTGAATCGAGTATTGTGGAACCATAACAGGGATCAATTTCCTAGATCTTGGGAATCCTGCTAACAATAACAAGTCTTTAGGCCAGCCATAGAGCTATCTTGAAGTGAAGAGTTAGTAGCAGGTAGGAAATATTCTAGTAGACAGCCAAAAAGAATGACAGAGTAGCAGAAAATATCCAAAATTACTCCTACCATAACTCTATCCTAGTGTTTTTAAGCACTAGTGGTTCTCATCCGTTTATGAAGGAGGAGGGAGAGTTGGCAGAGTAAGCATCCAAGAGGATGACCTTCTCCTGGGCCCCAAATTCCAATACTCACATAATTTTGCATTTCAGGAGCTTCACAGACTCCCTTATATCCTATCTATGGATGTCCAGAGAACATTTCTGCTCCAAAATGAGTATATTAAAAACAATCACTGTGCCAAATATCAACTTTATCCCCTGACAGTGATCAAATTATTTTCATACTTTGTTTGATGGACTGAGTGGGATACTAACAATGATGGTAACTGTATATTATGATTGGGGGGAGAGGAGCAGTGAGATATTGTGAGCTGAAATTGACCTTAGACAACCTTTGATGGTTTGCATTGATAGAACTAGAACAGGTCAGGCTACACACAGAATAGTACTATATTCCTACTAATCTTTTATAAGCAGGAGCTCAGATAGAAATAGTTCCAAATAAAATAGGAAAAAAGGCCAAAAAAAAAAAAAGGGAAAAAAAGAAGATTAAGGCCAAAAATCAAACTGCCAACAAGCAAAATGGCATTAAAAAAAACATGAGGGGTGCCTGGGTGTCTCAGCTGGTTAAGTGTCTGATTTTGGTTCAGGACATAATCTCAGGGTTTGTGAGTCAGAGCCCCACAAGGGGCTCTGGGCTGTCAGCCCAGAGATCGGAGCCTGGATCCTGCTTCAGATTCTGTGTCTCCCTCTCTCTACCCTTCCCCTGCTCATGCTCTGTCTCTCTTTCTCTCCCTGTCTCAAAAATAAACAAACATTTTAAAAAACATGAATAACAGAGAGAAAAGAAAGAAAACAAGAAGAGAGATTGGCAGTGAGATAGTTTCCTAAAATGAAAAAAACTCAGAATGGAAATGAAAAAGAAAGCCAAATAGAAGAGTAGAGGATCTTTGACTGAAAAACAGAGAATAAGTTTTCACTCCAAACAATATCAAATCTAATTTCTTCCAAACCTAAATTCCGACAAAAAGATTAAGGACTGAGAAATTTTCCATTTTCATTAAAGTCCAAGTTTACAAGAACAGAAAAACCAGGCAGAGAGCCAGTATTTGTTCAAAAGATATCCCTTAGAAACAGAAAGTAGTTATGAAAAGCAGATGCCTGTTTACAAAGAAAAACTGAATGCAAATTGAAGCCAAATCAGATTTAGACCAGAGGGCACAGCACAGGAACAATTGTAGCCTCTCCCACCTTCTTGTTTTAAAGGGACAGCAGTGGTATTATCTCTTTGTCTTCATTCCTTTATTTTTTTTAAGTCCTAATGGTCATCCCTACCATAGACATTTATTATTTATGTATGTATGTATGTATGCATGTACGTATTTATTTATTTATAGTATGGGGAGGGGAAGAAAGAGAGAGACAGAGCAGGAGGGGTGAGTGGGGGGAGAGAATCTTAAGCAGGCTCCACACTCAGCACAGAGCCCAGTGTGAGGCTCGATTTTACAAACCCTGAGATCATGACCTGAGTTGAAGTTAAGAGTTGGACACTCAACCAACTGAGCCACCCAGTCGCCCCTCTTTGTCTCTATTCCTAAAGGCAACCAACAAATGGACGGGGAACTGGCTAAAAAAAAAAAAAAATTAAGGCCATATTCTTCCTTTGCTTCTGAAAATCTTGAAGTGATAGACATGTGTCCTGACCTAAATAAATAAAAAACACACTAATATATGATGCAGAAACATCTCTAAGACATAAAAGAAAATATCAAGATGCAGAACAACACATATAATATATTAAGTTCTGTGGACCATAAGAAGAGGAAAAATAAGGTGTATTTATATTTGTTAATATTTTTATAACTCCTGGAAAAATGCATGAGAAACTATTAAGTGGTTACCAGTGGGGCAGGGAAGGAAAGGCAGATAGAGGCCAGGATGGAGGTGAAACTTCACTGTACACATTTTACGTTGTCTCAGTTTTTAACTATGTGTTCAAAATTTTAATCTGAAAAAGGAGAAAACTACTAATTTGACTTATGTATTTTTCATTTCTAAATTGCTTGCACTTTTGCCTTTACATTTTATTTTATAACAGTGTATCCTTTTAAACACTGCAAAAGTCCCCAACCTGATTAAAAAATACTTACCCCCACCAGTTATGTTATTCTCTACGGTTAGTTTGGGGTGAAAGTATTTCTACCATCAAAACAACCCTTTTTGCTTCTAGTTAGGCTTCAATCTATCAAAACAGTAACATGATTTTCACCCATCAGTTCCTACTTTAAAAGCCTTAAATGGCTTGCCATACTGCCTAGAGAAGGTTCTTACTCCTCAGCCTGAACAATCTAGCCTTGTCCACCTTATTTCCCAGTGCTCCCACTCATGATGTCTTTAATTTCACCATTTTGTTCTGTTCAATGATCAAACATTCTTGAATTTGCCTGTATGCAGTGCCTTCTGCCATATCCTTTTGACCTAGGTTTCCTGTAAGCCCTAACTCAATCTCACTGGTCCTTCCCACTCCCCATCTCATGTTGGCTCCCTTTGAATCCCCATACTATATTTTATCATTGGCACTTAGCATGTGCTACTTTTCACACATTCCTTTCTCAAGAATTTTCCAAATGGTGACAATATAACATAGAAAAAAACTAAAAATAGGCAGAGGGCGTAACTAATCCAGCTTTTTTTAAATGCATATATCCTGTCTCCCCTTTAGATTGGAAGCCCTTTGTCTTATTACCAGTTTATTTTATGGCTTTTAAGACAATGTTGTATGCAATGTACATGATTAATAAACATTATTGGTGTTGATAAAGATGACCATGGTAGGGCCAGGGCAGAAAGCCCTAACTTGAAGTGTGTGTGTTTTGCCACCTATCCTGAAATGCAGGAAAAATCAGTCCATTTTGTATGCCCCTCTAGAGAGCAATAGTGTCTACCAGTTGTTTTCAAGAACGACCCTTCTCTGGGTCCTCCTCCCAGACCCATCTCCCTTGATTTTTGCTTTTATTCTCTTGCTCATCTAAAGTGATACGTTCAGTTTGGTTGAGTTGGTTAGCACTTTGAAGACGCTTGATAAATAAAATGTAGTGTATCCATACAATGGAAACTCTTATTTATAAAAAGGAATGCAGTACTGATACATGCCACAACTTGGACGAACCTTGAAAACATTATGCTAAGTGAAAAAAGCCAGTTAAAGTCCACGATTCCAGTTACAATTCCTTCATATGAAGGTCCAAAATAGTTCTATCTTATAGAACAGAGAGTAGATTGGTGGTTGCTCAGGAGGGTTGGGAGCAGAATAACTAAAAGGTACAAGGTTTTCTTTTGAGTTGATGAAAATGTTCCAAAATGGACTGTGGGGATGATTGCACTTATCTGTGAAAATACTAAAATCCATTGAGTTGCACTTTTTAAATGTGTGAATTTTATTGTATGTAAATTATTTCATTAAAGGTGCCTTTAAAAAAGAAATTAAAGGGGTGCCTGGGAGGCTCAGTCAATTAAGCATCTGACTCTTGATCAGCCCAGGACATAATCTCATGGTTCATGAGTTTAAGTCCCACACCTGGCTCTGTACTGATAGTCAAAATCCTGTTTGGGATTTTCTCTCCTTCTCTCTGCCCTTCCTGTTTGTGCTCTCTTTCTTAAAATAAACTTTAAAAAAGAAATTGAAGACACTTAATGTGTTCCTGTTTTCTCTCTTCAACCCACAGGGCCTTGAACCTAGTATTCCAATGCATTTAGGATACTCATTACCTAGAATTAAATATTACTTGCCTATACCTACTTTCCTTGTCATGCCTTAGTTTTACTATAAAGAATTTACAATTTTGTTACCACAGTATATTCAATGTCCTACCATGAGTATAGTAAACAGTTGTATAAAGTAAGTTTTAGTCTTCATACTTAGAACTAAAAATTTAGATTCTTAAATGAGGACAACAAATGCATATTCTTCTTGAATCTAGTATTCTATTATAAGATTTGTGATGCCCTTTACAGGGTAAATGGGTAAACCCATCTAAGTCTAAAAAGCTGGAGTTATGCTTAAATATTTCACTTGAGTCTCTCTGGGACATGTTTTTCAGATGGTACCATTTTCATTCCTGAGCCATCTCACCAAGAGCCAGATAAGGGTAAGAAAACTGAGCACCACATGCATTCTCTAGTAACTTCCAAGTAGTTTGCCCATGTCTCATTAGAGCCCTGCATGTCCTCTGTTCTAATCACACCTGTTGTGATAATGACCCATGAACATGCCTACATTTTAGAACTCTGTGCTTTATCTCACCTGGGTGAAATCCTTTTCCTGCCTTCCATCCTTTAGGACTGAGCTCAAAAGTTTTCTATGAAACTTCCCTTACGCAACCCAGTTCTCAAGGTCTAGTGTATACAACTGGCTTATCTTTTGGGCTCCCATTATATGTAATGTGTACAAGATTCTATACTGTCTTATATTAACGGTTAATGATTTCGATTGAAGGGCAGTTAAAGAGAACCATTGTTATATTCTCAATTTAACCTTAGCTGAGTGTTATATAAGTAATTCAATAACTTGACTAAAAGAAATATTTATAAACCATTACATTAGATGAACAAGTTGCATATATATCTAAATATATACTTACTTATATATGTGTGTGTATATAAATATATATGTACTTTCCTCTAAACGAGCTTGCATATGGACAAATGGCAGATGCTAGCAGATTGTCTTAAGGTCCAGGTAGGGTTTTAGAGCTGGTGGGGGTGGTGACAGGGCCACTCCAGAATGCTTTTTGTGTTGGGCTCAGGTAAGTTGGTCAGTTACCAAACAAAGGATTTAAAAGAGGTTTTAAAAACTTTCTATTGTAAATTGAAATGCCATTACTATTAGGGGCTCATCCAGCTAGATCTTTTATCAAAAGGCAAAGAGGCCTAGGAGGGTAGTGTGGTTTTGAAACATGCCTTCCAGCCAGCTGAATGCAAAATTGGTAAGTGAAAATAATGCTGTGACAGGGAGGTTCTGACCAAGCAAAAGTGAAGAGAAAGACTAGAACCCAGAACTGGAAACAAGAGGAGGGAAGGAGGTGCTCTAAGAGAAGTGAAGTATGAGCCAACTTCGCAGGTTTGCCTGGGGCTGGCAGGACTCTAATCTGCATGGAGTGGCTGCTGGCAGAGAAAGACTTAGTATTCTAGTATTCAGTATTCACTACGGCATTGTCAGAATGCAGAGAAGGAATGTTGATTTGTCATTAATTATGGCAGAAGTTAGGGTAGGGAGGAGAAAGAACCCAACAGGAAACAGTCAGGGCTTAACAAAGAAGTAGCCACTGTGGAACAGTCAGAGACCAGTGAAATGGTTTAGATACTCATGAAGGCGTAGACCATGGGGGAGCAACACAATCAAAAAGCAAAGGTTAGAGGCAAGACTGGTCTGAGGAAAGCTGCCATCTTGTGCCACGTGTTAGCTCCTCTTTCTTCATCTTCTAACATCTGTATCTTCTTTGGCTTTCTTTCATCCTTTTCTGCATCTACACACCCCCTCATCTGTTCTTAGGGGCTCATCTCAGAAGCAGATGGTCACGCTGGACATTGATCTTGTCTTTCATGCCAAATTTGGCCTGTGCTCCAAGTCTTATCCCAAGATGCACAAAACATGAAGAAATTATTTCATCTTTTTTATTCTCAAAATATGAATAGTATAAAAGTCCAAGAGGTATTGGACTTGTGTGAGGCAGAATGAGTCTTCAGGAATGTGAAATCATCTTATCTCAAAAAGATGGCCCAAATCACACCTAGGACATATACACGGCTGTGTGGTAGGGCTTGGGCTCTAGCTCTTGAGGAAGAACAGGGGTGAAAACTGTTGAGACAACTGAGCAAAAGAGGAGCCAGCACAGCAGAGTCTGGGGAGAGAAATGGTGGATCTTCCTCTCCTTTCTCCTACTACTTAAGGGCAGAGGCATGTGACCCCAGCAAGGGGCCAAAGTCGGTAGTAGCTACTTGGATCCCATTAGGAAGAGGCCAGACCACTCCAGGGCTGGTTAATTGCCTTTCCCAGGCAGTGGAATACTGGCCATAAGAATAGAGACGAACTCTTCCAATTTCTGTGCAGCTTTTTTCCCGGACTCTAGTACTTCCTCGTGATTGGCCTTTTCCTTGGTTTCATAATCCTGGATGACTTTGTTGGTGATAAGGGAGAAGCCAAATACTCGAAGTCCACAGTGCCTTGCAACTATAACTTCTGGTATTGTGCTCATGCCTGATGAGGAGAGAGAGGGAAAACAATTGTCAGGGTCCTCTTTTCTTTGCCCTCTACCCTCATCCCCATTCATGACCTCGTTGATCTTTAACATTTCAAAAAAATCCAAAAGAAGCAGCCAATTTCTTGTCTAGCTTAGGTTATTCTGTATTGCTTAAGAGTGGGGCCTCAGAGGGCCTTCCACATTTCTTGTAAGTATTACCATTGCAATATTTTCTTTCTTTATCTGTTTGTGGTCATTTTGAAGTCAGTTCTTTTAAAAAAAATTTTTTTTAATGTTTATTTTTGAGAGACATAGAGACAGAGTGTGAGCAGGGGAAGAGCAGAGAGTGATGGAGACGCAGAATCTGAAGCAGGCTCCAGGCTCTGAGCTGTCAGCACAGAGCCCGACGCGGGGCTCGAACTCACAGACTATGAGATCATGACCTGAGCCGAAGTCGGCCGCTTAACCAACTGAGCCACCCAGGCGCCCCTGAAGTCAGTTCTAATGATACAGTTCCGTCTTTCAGCTAGAGGAACAGAAAGGGGCTATGTTTTTTAGAACAATCCTTAGAAGCATCAAATCATGGATGGGTCATTAGCATTATAGCTGTTCAAGCCCGAGGTGCTAGGTAGGGAGGTTTAAGGCCATAACAGGCCAAACCTCAACACCGTTAAAGTGAGTTTAACTCAATCTTCCCTTAAGTCAGGTCTCTCAATTTACAACCTAGGTCTACAATCTTACACCTTTCCCTCCCTAATTACCAGACCCCTCCCCATTCAAGCCTCCAGCCGAGTTCCCCTTCTCACCAACAGCATCGGCCCCCAGCTTCTGCAGCAGCCGACACTCTGCCACGGTCTCAAAGGAAGGGCCTGCCAACATCACATAGGTGCCTTCCTGCAGCTCTCTCTGCTCCCCCATTTGTTTCCAGACACTGTGAGCCTTCTGCCTCATATCCCGGTCATAGGCATCAGACATGGCAGGGAAACGAACTCCAAACCTAGGGCACAGGTTAGAAACTCAGATTATTGGAACATAATGAGCTCTGACTCCCAGACGAGTCCTTAAACCGTACCCAGCTATAAAAAAAAAAAAAGCACCAGATACATACCTTTCCTCATTGGGCCCTCTGAGAGGGTTCAAACCACTGAAACCAGGTAGGTTGATGTGATCACGGATCAGCATGATATCTCCAACCTCAAACTTAGGGTTAAGTCCTCCAGCTGCATTGGTGACCACAAGGGTGTCCACGCCCAGAAGGGAGAAAACCCTCACTGGGAATGTCACCTTACAAACAGAAGGTAAAAGATCAGAAAACGTTCTTTAAAATTTCACCAATCCAACCACACATACATGCACGATACACACGATGAAAGAGAAAGGAGGAGAAAAAAATCAACCTAGCCCAGGTAGCTAGGTTATAAAATGAGACCGAGAACTCTCTCCCCTTTCTTCTGGATCCAGCCAGGCTCATGCCCCTGATTTACCTTTGAGGATGAGTAGCCTTCATACATGTGAAACCTGCCCTGCATCATCACACAGGCTCTGCCATTCAGGAATCCAAACACCAGTCGACCAACATGACCTGGCACTGTGTACAAAATAGGAAAAAGAACGGGATGATGTTTTCATACAACACATATCCACCAAGCATCTAGTACGAGCCAATTCATGGTGCTCAACACGGGAGGGTATAATTAAGCAAAAGATGACATTACTAACTCCACTTTCAGAAAGCTGAAGTCTGGAGACAGAAATAAATCATAAGCCTACAAATAAGTACATAAGTACATCCTGAGATTAGAGCTATGGGGATAAGGATGTTCAATGTGAACCATATATCAAAAGAAAGATTGTTTAATTACTTTTTTTAATTTTAGAGAAAGTGTGAGCAGGGGCGGTGGGGGGGAGAGGCAGAGGGAGAGACAGAGAATCTTAAGCTAAGATTCTCCATGCTAAGCATGGAGTCTGACACAGGGCTCGATCCCACAACCCTGGGATCATGACCTGAGCTAATATCAAGTTGACTCAATCAACTGAGCCACCCAAGTGCCTTAGGAAGAGTTTTTTTTTTTAAAAGAAACTTCGAAAGAATGAGAAATCCATACTACAAGAGAATAAAAGTGAGCAAAAAAAAAAAAAAATACAAAAAGTGGGCAATAATAAATGCAGTGAATATAATCCTTATGTTAAAATTCTCAAGATGTGTATCCTTATTTATTACCCTAGCTAAACTATGTGCCTCCTTTCTCTTGAAAGGGAGCTCATAGTATATTCTAGCTTCCTGAACAACAGGGAAATGGGCTGAGTTTGGACCCATACAAGTCTTCTCTATAATGACCGACAAAACAGTCCTCTGGGAATACATGCCCCCAATGGGCCCTGCGGGGGTGTACGGATGCAAAACTAACTCCCTATACAGACATAATAACCACTATTACCATTCCTCTTATCTGGCATTTCTCCTCTAATGGAGGCAGCCAATCTACCCCCTAGGGAATGGGTGATCCAGAGAGAGGGAACAAAATCAAGAGGCAGAGTTCAGGGATAGTCAGAGACAAAAAGCTTTATAAAAAAAATTACCAGTAACAGGAAAAGTTGAGTATAAAAAACAGGCTGACAAAGTTAGAAATTAATCCACTAATCACTTAGTGCAGTGCCCTTCCCAGTGGGAGGGAGGAGTGGCAGGTGGAGCCAATGTCATTGCTATTTCCCTTAGAAAACTTTGCCCTCTCTTTTTAATATTTCTTTACCCAACCCCCATCCCCGCCTCCCTGCTTTGGTCTTCTATATCTTGCTCCAAAGGGTTTGAAAAATATCTGTGCAAAGTCTTAACTCTCTGGGGAAAGGAGGAAGGAAGGTAGAAATTTATAAAATTAATAAATAAATCATGGGAAGTTAGTTATCTGAGAATTAATAAGTAAACCAAAAAAAAAAAAAACTATCCTTGTCCTTATTTTACTTGGTCCCTCCCACCCCTTTTTTCCAGAGAACTGGCTAAGGTTATTAACCTAATGTTCATGAATCATAGGTGAAAAGTTTCATAGGCCATTAGTAGAAAATGTTAGTACATGTAGAAGATTCAGCCAACACAGGAGGGGTGGGGGGCAATGGCAGGGGCCCCTGGGTGGCTCAGTCTGTTAGGTGTCTGACTCTTGTTTTTGGCTTGTTTTCATGATCTCATTGGTCTTGGGATCCAGCCCTGAGTCAGGCTCCACGCTTACAGCGTAGAGCCTTCTTGAGTCTCTCTCCCTCTCTCTACGCCTCCCCCACTCTCTCTCTCTAAATAAAGAACTTAACAACAAAAAAAAAAAAATGAGGAGGCACCTGGGGGGCTCAGTTGGTTAAGTGCCCTACTTTGGCTCAGGACATGATCTCAGTTTATGGGTTCAAGCCCCTGTGCTGACAGCTGAGAGCCTGGAGCCTGCTTGGGATTCTATCTCCCTCTCTCTGCCCCTCCCCTGCTTGTGCTTTGTCTCTCTCTCTCTCTCAAATATAACATTAAAAAATTATATATATATATAAAAGATTCAGCCAACATGGAGAATAGTAAAGGCAAGTGTGGGGCCACTCCCGGAGTTGCCCATGGTGGACCCATAAACCCTCAGGGTTAATCCAAGTTATCACTTATAGGAAACAAGCACCTTCTCAACCTTGTTTTTCTTTCATACCAGTCTACTTTTTCAGTGTTAAAAGAGGATGGACAGATCAGTGACTCTCAAGCATCTCACAAAGTAGGTGAGTCACGTTAGGGGCAACCGTTACTTGCTCAAAAATTCATCTCACATTAGCTGTGAGGATTCGGGTGTCACCCTGAATTATTATTTTCTTTACTCATGAAGTTTTAGGCATGGCCCTTCCCTTTTTTTAAAGTAAAGACTACCCACAACATGGGACTCAACTCATGACCTGAGACCAACAGTTGCATGCTCTACCCACTGAGCCAGCCAGATACCATATACCTGGCTCTTTTCTAAACCACAGCCATAGACTTTTCTGGCAGCTATTAGTATGCTGGATATGCTACCCTCAGGTCTGTCACTGTTCCACCGTGCACAGGGAACACCTGTTTCTTCCCTCCTTCAAAGGGTCAGTGTGAATCAGGTCTTGTGTATTCATGTGTTATCTATGTATTTTGTCTGCAAGAACATGGCAGTGTTCATTTGTTGCTGTGCACCAGTGAATGCCTTATCCTGGAGTAAGAGCTAGAGTTGGGAAGATTGGGAATGGCAGGAAGACATAGGACAGGGGTCACTTGACTTTGTCCCAGGAAGTTACAGGCACTATTTTGTCCATTTAACCTGCGGACTGAAAGAAATGGGAGGGATGTGTGCAGGTGGTGGGTGACCATGGTGTGGTTGGAGGAGGAGAGTGCGAGTGAGGTGCTGCAGAGTTTTAAGGGGCTCTGGATCATTACGGCATAGGAAACATGTCATCATATGCTACCATTGCCACACACGTGCCCCAGCTATTACAAAATTTCTACTGAGGGAGTTTCCTTCTAAAGTTATTCTGATTCTAGTGGTCTTTTTTCCCTCTTAAACAAATTGTCTTTAGTCCAATACTATACAGGATAATCAGGTGTGGGCCTGGTAAAAGCAGGACCTTCTCATCAGAATCCCATTCGTATCCCTCAGTCCAATCCCTCACTCCCCTTTGCCAGTACCTGTACTTTGGGAAAAGTTTGGTATCTCACTGTAGTCAAAGCTCTGGGCCTCAGTTAATTTATTGACCAGATTTCCTAACCCAGAACCACAGATCACTGCCACTTGAGGGCGGTGCTTGGTGCGGCACAGAAGCCATTTTGCAGTGTTCTCATAATCTTCATATGTAAATCTAGGAAAAAAGGAAAATCAAGGTTAAGTTTTGCTCCCATTCCAGGGCCATCATAGACTAATGACGTTCAGTGCAGAAAGGCTGCTAGGAGTGCTGGGGCGGGAGGAGACACCGAAGGGGCCAAAGAGCTGCCCCAGAAGGGAAGATCCTCTCTCTCAGCAGGGGCCACACCAAGCTCATCCACTCACCCATTCCTCTTTCTAAATCAGACCCACCGAAAAGTCTGATGGGAAAGTCCCTCCTCATTCTAGAGCCTGGCAAAAGTTAATGCCTATGTTTCCATCCTCAGCCCCAACTTCAGTTTTGCTACCACTGGCAGGTTTAATTATCTCTCTTTATGACAAAGAGTTAGAGAGGAAGGGAGGGGGATAAGTCTACAGAGAAGTACAGGAAAATAATCAAATCAAGGAAGTAAAAGGGCTGGGTTTGAGGATGAAGGCTAAAGAGCATACTCAAATGGAATAAGACCTTCCTTAAGGTAGTGACAAACCCAATATAATCCTCCTTCCCTACCTATCAGTAAGGACACTCAAAATGTAATTAACACACCCTGAGGGCAGGGATAAACCCAATTTCCTTCTGGACCCTTGCCCTCCAATTCCTCAGACACCTTTATTGGTTGACCAAAAACAAACAAACAAACAAACAAAAAGGCAATGGGAACACTCCAGGTAGAAATCTCTGCACCAGTTAGTTCCCCCAGATCCCTATTTCTGGGATACCCAGACCAGTACGGATCACTGTCAAATGAAACTGTAAGGAGTAATTTAAAACCACTGACTAGACAAGCAGGAAAAAGCAGATGGGAGCCCACAACTTTGGTTGTCAGTGGCTGAAACGGAACTGTTTCAGCATCTGGTTGCAAAAATACAAATTCTGGATCCCACCCCTAATCCATAATTCTGGAGAGCATCCTTAGGATCTGTATTTTTTTTTCTTTTTTTTTTTTTTACAATAGTGTCCTAGGTAATTCTGATTCAAAAACCAGGTTTAGCTATTTCTGGTCTAGAGGAAGTCAGAACTCAGCCTAGCTTCTAGTTTCAATTCTGTCTTTTATTTATTTATGAGAGAGAGAGAGACAGAGCACAAGCATGGGAGGGGCAGAAAGAGACAGAGACAAAGAATCCAAAGCAAGAGTCAGGCTCTGAGCTGTCAGCACAGAGCCTGATGCGGGGCTCAAATCCACTAACCACGAGATCATGACCTGAGCCGAAGTCGGGTGCCCAACTGACTGAGCCACCCTGGCACCCCTCAATTCTGTCTTCTTAAGCAAATAAATGTGTTTCAAATTCTTTCCTCAGGTAAAAAGAAAGGACAATAATAGGCCGCATCTATCTTGACTCCACCTATCTTATAGGTACAGTTTGAAAATTAATTAAAAACTTACCAGTAAGCTCCAAAGACTTAGACTCCATATGTCAGGAGTCTGAATCTTCCTCTCTGCCTTTATTCTCCTCTCTGCCCTCTCCTATCTGCCTTCTCTTCACCAAGGTTCTTTGCCCCCCACAGACCTAACCACATAACTTATACCCATACATACCCAAGAACCAACCCAGAATTTTTCTCACAGTTCCAGTCCAGTTCTCAAACACCCATTTGGAAAAATCAAAGGTTGAAGGGGGTGGGGGGGGGCGCGTGGAACTGAGGTGTGACAGAGCTGAACACAGTTAACCAAGCCTCCAGAGGAAATCCTCCTCTTCAAAAGCAGAGCCTCTGAAACCAGATGACTCTTGAACAGGCTACCCTCAGGGAAGTAGCTGGGTAAGGGACAGGGGTGGGGACATGGGAGCCAGAGCCACAGGACAATGGAGAGAGAAGCAATGAAATGGTAAAAAGTTAATTAAATAGCATCCCCAAGAGGTGCAAAAGAAATAAAAGAAGCATGAAGCCCTGGCCACCTAGCATATCTAGAAACAGCTTATAAGACTTCTTCATGAGGCATCAGTACCCCCAAGAACACCCTGGGATCCCTGCGTATCCAAAAAGTCACTGTGGTCCCTGATTCTGGTGACTTGGACTGGGATTTCTGGGACCAAAGCAGACAGAAGAATTTTCAAAGGTGGGAGCTGGAAGGAAAGTGCAGAGTCTATTGCTCAGTTCAATTAATAAGGATTTCCTTCTCTCCTTGGAGACTTCATCACCAACTTACTTAAAATTTTTCTCTTAAGGGTGCCTGGTGGCTCAGTTGGTTAAGCATGGGACTTCAGCTCAGGTCATGATCTCACAGTTCCTGAGTTGGACCCCCACATTGGGCTCTGTGCTGACAGCTCAGAGCCTGGAGCCTGCTTGGGATTCCGTGTCTCCCTCTTTCTCTTCCTCTCCCCCACTCACGCTATGTCTCTCTCAAAAATAAACATTAAAAATTTTTTTCTAAATAAAAAAAATAAATTTTTCTTCTAAATTTTAAGTAGGCTCCACGCCCAACGTGTGGCTTGAACTCAGGACTCTGAGATCAACAGTCACATACTCTAGCGACTGCGCCAGCCAGGCGCCCAGACCCCAACTTATTTTAATTGAGCGCGCAAACGCACGTAATACACACCCGCCCCCTTTCCCAAGTAGAGTGCACGGTACCACATGTGTCCCCTTCCTGCTCGGGTGGCGCCACCACTACCAGATTCCCGCGTGCGCGCGCGCTGTGCGGGGCCGCCTCGCTGCTCGCCGCCCTGCCGCCACACGGGCTCCCCCCGCCAGGCGTCTCTACATCTCTAGAGCACTCGCTCTGTCTCCGGGCCCCCTCGGGGCCCAGATGCTGGGCTTCCAAGTCTCAGTGACATCCATTCCCTCTCCCGGGGATCTCCCGGGTTCCCCGGGCCTTCTCTCACCCGTTCTCCATGGTGCTACCGCCGCCCTCTTGAGGACCCAGCCCTTTTCCGCTCGGATCCGGTCCGCTGAGCTACGCTGCCCTGCGCTGAACTGTCCTCGCCGAGTGCGGGGTGCAAAGTGAGTGCACTGTTACTCACCGCTGGCTTATATCCCAGCCGGAAGTCACCAGCCAATAGCAGCCAAATACGCAGGCCGGCCGCCATCTCCATAGCGACGCACCCAGACTCAATTGCCGGAGGCTGGGCTAACAACTTAATCTGCATTCTTGCAGCGCTAGAACCGGACTCGCGCCCCACCCTACTCCCTGCGTCCCTGCACCCACTTTCGTCCGCAGGGCCCAAGTTTCCCTCAAGGAAACCTATTCCAGAAGTAGGCTGGAAGCCGGAGGAGAGCCCCAGAACCTTTTATCTGGAATCCCATTTCCGGTTGTGTTTAGAGCAAACCGTGAGAGATTTGAAAAGAGAAAAAGTTAAACCTTGCATCCTGCAACTCCAGAATAAAATTTAGTGAGCCTGTATCTGAGATGTGTCAACCAAAATTTGCGACAAGGCAGCAAATTTTTTTGCTGTTTTAGGAATTGCAACTTGGGAGACTTAGATTTGGGAGGAAAACCAAATAGTGCTCCGCTGGAGTGAAAAAGCAGAGGGTTTTTAAAGGAAAAACAAAAAACAAAAAACGGAGGAGTGGGGTGGGGCTTGGAGGGGGAGGAGATTCCAAGAAGACTTACATAAAATGTTTTGCAAAATTATGATTGGCTAAAACAGTCTAATTTCTGTTAAATTTCCAGCTTGCTTTCTGGGACTGCAGGAAGCCAAGATGTTACAGTTTGGCAGTGAACTGTATTTGAAGTTCATGTTCCCTGCAGAAGTGGACGTGCATAAGCCCCGCTTTCCTAATGGCTTCCTGTCCCCATTTTTCCTGACAGCAGTGATTCCATTTCAGTTTTTTCTTTTCATATTTTCCCCTTTTGACCAAGATCTTTCCTGGAAAGCATTAATGATCAACCATTAGATTACCTGTGGTCCACTTATCTAGGAAGGTTCATTCCTGAAAGGTCATGCCCCACAGAGGAGGGAAAATGAAATGTTATAATGAATGTCACTGAGAGCATACAGTCACAGCAACAAAGAGGTTTTCTTAGGCCTTGTCCTCATCTTAAAAGTCCATGAAGTTGATAGTTGACTTGTCTTCAGGAGTTGCAAATGGATAGCCTGTGGTTGATCATTTTAAGCCTTAGTGTCTTATTGTCTTAGTCCTGAGAATGTCCATAGCCATTGTCTTCCTTTTTGGAGAAGTCATCATCTGGGTAGTCATTTATAATGGATAGAACTCTCTTGTTTCTATGGTAAGTGTTCAGGGCAGGAGAGATCCCTGTGATCAACTGAAGTATAGTGAAGGGAGAAATTGAATAACCTAGGAGATATTGTCCTGGTATTTTCTGACTCTCTAGGCAGGTAAATGTCCAAGGTTCCCACTTATAGGCATGGGCAAAACTATATCCTACGGGAGTGCAAAATATTCCTTTTTAAGTCTGATGATCGATAGACTCATTTGTAGATATGTGTGTAGACAAGAGAAAACCAGGGGGTCTGTTTTGTTCGAGCAGCCAGATAAATGCTTCTTTTGATATCATAGCTTAATTGAAAGAACCTCGTGCAAAAGAGGGTCTTACATCCAGAAATGTCTATTGGAAAACTAGTCGGGCTCCAATGTGTTTTTATGAGCCAAGGCAAGTGGTAGGTAATTCTTTTTTTTTTATCTTTTTTTTTTTAAGTTTATTTATTTATCTTGAGAGAGAGAGAGTACAAGTAAGGGAGGACAGAGAGAAGGAGGGACAGAATCCCAAGCAGGCTCCTCACTATCAGTGCAAAGCTGGACTGGAGCTCAAACTCACAAACGGAACCATGAGATCATGACCTGATCAAGAGTCAGTCGTTTAACTGACTGCCACTCAGGCACCTCTGGCAGGTAATTCTTGATGAAGTTTAGAACAGGATTGGAGGGGGGCACCTGGGTGGCTCAGTCCTTAAGCATTGGACTTCAGTTCAGGTCATGATGTCATAGGTAGGAAGTTCAAGCCCCACGTCGGGCTCTGTGCTGACAGCTCAGAGCCTGGAGCCTGGTTCAGATTTTGTATCTCTCTCTGTCCCTCCCCCATTCACACATGCATGCGCACTCTCTCTCTCTCTCTCTCAAAAATAAATAAATAATTAAAAAATTAAAAAAAAAAAAGAAGAAGAACAGTTTTGGAGGGTGACTATCCATGTGAGATTTGACCAGGTCAGTTCTTGGGCAGGGATTAGAGGAAAGCAAGGAGGGTTTCCTGTTGGGAGCCATCTTGAGCACGCAGGTTGAGCCGCCTCCCTGTGTGGAAAGGCAGATGTTGCAAGGCTCCTGCCAATCAAATGGCACACAGTCTTACCTCCTTCCAAGTAATTTTTCAGGCTTGGATTTCTTGAGCTGCTCTCGTTGGCCCCAAGGAATGTAATGCTCTTTTGTTTTATGGTGTTTGAATAAAAAGGAAGGACCTGGAGCACGATGCTTTGATGGATTACATCTGCTTTGCTGATAAAAACACATTGTTGTTTAAGATATAAAACTATGCTTACTGATGGAATGTCACTCACTCATTGCTGTAATGTCACTACCTTTAAATAAAATACTGGGATCAGTACGGCAGACAGACACACGTTTGCCTTCCTGGTTCCAGAAACCATGCAGTTCTCCTGGGTCGTTCATTGTGCTGACATCTTTCATCCTTTGGAAAATTCCTGGACTCAGCCAGAGCTGGACTCCAGCAGTTTTGCTTTCCAAGAAGGTAAGCCTATTTTAACATAGGTAAAATCAAAAGGGGCTGTCTGATTTATGGTGAAGTTGGAGAGAAAAGAGTGGTTGTGAACAGGTATGACCAAAGGGGCACTATATCTTCCATACCCTATAGTTGCCTGATGATGGTAGACACAACAGTCAGAAAGATTTCCTGCCTGTGCTAAACTCTGGGATATTTGTATGACTGTTTTCCTCTGTGAGAAAACAAGGAGGA
>PITB01026870.1:0-20931 GCA_004024585.1 Paradoxurus hermaphroditus
GCGGGTGCAGAGAAAACGGCGGCCCACTGGGAGACGTCTGACTCGAGTGCGGGTTATCAGCCGGTCACCCGTGCTGGCCCGGGACACTTAGAGGCAGGCAGGGACACGCAGAGGGGGTCCACCCAGAACCTCCCAGTCCGGCATCTGCCTCCCACATTTAATCCTGGCACTGGCCCCGGCACACCCCAGCGCTGCCTGCAGCGACCTGTCGAGCTGTCACACGCTCGCACGCAGACAGGTACACGGCCCTGCACTGTGGAGATGCATTTTCAGGCAGTGCGGACAAAACATACACTTTCTGTCTCTCTCTGTCTTTCCGTTCCCAGATTTTTCTATCTTTTGGACCCTATCCTGTCTCCCTCTCCTCCCCCCCACCCCCGTCTCTGTCTTGCGATCTTTGCCTCTCTCTGGCCTCACCCTCACCCCCACTCTGTCTTTCCCATTCGAATCTCCACACTCTGGGACCCTCTGCCTGCGGCGGAAGTCACTCTTGTCCCCTGGCCACGGGTCTGTGTAGAACCTCACCTATTATGTGGCATCAGAACGTGGCAGGGGGAGAAGTATGCGGAGGCCCCCGGTCAGCAGATCAGTTCCGGGTAACTGATCAGAAACAGCCAGGGAGCTCTCTCGTGTTACATTCCCCGCCACCTCCTCCCCTGAGATTCTGACCCACCGCTTGAAAATCCACCTCCGAAAAGCCCCCTGGGTGACCGGGACCCCTGTCGGCCTGTACGACTCACTCCCTGTAATTTTGCACGGAGGTAAGAGCAGACGGTCAGCGAGCAGAGGCCCCATCCCAACATCACACAGTAGTCCGCTCTGGGGGCCTCCGAGCTGTCCATGATCGGCGGAATCCCTTCGGGAACGAGTTTGGGAGGTAAATAATAAAATATAAAAAAAAAAGAATCTGATGTGGCGAGAGATCCAGAAACGAACAGAAACTCAAGATACAGAGACTCAGAAAAAGAGGCGGGTGCTGGGGGCAGGCAGCGACCCGGAAAGGAACCCAGGGGAACGCAGACAGTGACAGAGATGCATGCACAGAGATACTGAGACAGAGATAGAGAGATAGGGGTCAGAGAGAGAGGCACGTTAAGAGGCAGAGACTGATGCGGCCATTTAGGGGCAGAGATACCCCAAGAGAGGGACATTGTCTCTTCGACGAGACGGTAGACACATGGCCCACGTTTTACAGGCCATGTGCCTGGCCTGCTGGGGTGTGCCTCTCCAGCAGCAGCCTGTGCCATAGTTTGGCAGTCAGGTCTCCTCCCCAGGCCCGGGCTGTCGGATGCACATTAAACGCGTTTATATAACCTGCCCTCTGTGCAGAATCTAGGAGCTTTACATAACATAGCCCCGTGAGTCATGCTGCAGACACGGGGCACTGACCCGACACGCCCAAGAGGGGACCCTCGTACCCAGGGCCATTATCTGAAAGTGAATCTGAGATGCCAGCGATCACGGGTTTCACTGAGGAGGAAGTAGAGGCCGGAGGAGGGCAAGGCGCTTGCCCTGGGTCACACAGCCGGGATCCAGCAGCACAGGAATGCCAACCGTATCTGCCCGATTCCATAGGCTTTGCACCCCAAGGCACCGAGAAAGGCAATGGCTGCCCGTGTGCCGCTTTCCCGAGGGGAGGAAATGCAAACACCAGTCATAATACAACAAACCCCCTCCCCCCACCCCGTGTATTGAGTGCTTTGTGCCGCAGGGAGTATTTTACAGATACCATCTCAAATTTATTCCAAAGCCCAGTGAAGTAGGGACAGAATCCAGTTATTAAATAACATAATTATACCCGTTATGTACAGAGCACTAACTCTGTACGAAGTGCTTAACGGGACTTCCTACAGTCACAGTTCTGGAGGTGGGTGGTTATCACCTCCATTTCAGGAAGGAAAGAGGCTCCGAGAAAGGAACTCACAGGCCAAGGTCACAGAGCCGGTGTTTGAACCCAGGTGTCTCTGGACGGTGATCACTGCCACCCGTTCGGGGGAAGGTGCCCACAGTGCATCCATGCGCACGTGCAATGGATGTAACATCTAACGCTAACCTCTCAAACACTTTAGTTCAAATACCGAGAGCTCCCGCCTCGTCTTTCTCTGCCTGGGAGGACCGACCCCGGCCCCCGATCCCCTACACATCCCTGGCGCCTGGAGTGGGACCCTCTCCTCTCTTTAACCGCGCCTCACTCTCGCCGCCAAGTCGGCGCCTGTAAAATGTTCCGGCCCCTTTAAGAGAGCGAACAGTCGGCCGGCGTTGCCGAGCAGCACCAACGTGGTTGCCAGGCAACGTCAACAAACGACGCGGCCGCCGTCTCCGCGTGCCCCCCCTCCCGCCCGCGCAGACGCGGTGACGCGAAGGGCTGTGGAACGCTGTCGCTTAGCAACGGGAAGGCTGTTTGTCCCGGGCCCGGCTGCGCGGCCGCACAGGGCGCAACCAGGACCGGCCCGGGCGGACAGATGGGCCGACCGGGAGCCCGGGGTGGGGGTGCCTGCGGTGATGGGAGCGGGGGAGAACCGGGTCCCCAAATTGCCGGTTTCCCTTTAGACAGCCGCCGTCTGCTTGTCGCCTGCTCCTCCTGTCTGACCCGGGACCGCCTCCGCTCGGGTATCTGTTCGTCTGGGCCCCCTCCTCCCCGGCATGTCTGTTTGTCCAGCGTCTCCCGCGCCGTGGCTGTCTCATATTCCCCCAAACAATAACAACCAAAATAGATTCGAGCACACTTCTCTGGCCTGCCGCTTTTGCCTCAGACTCTTGGGTTTCTGGGTGCACTGTTGTTACGGAGGTCCCAGCCAGTGGAGACAGACCCGTGCCCGCACACACAGTTGGAGCTACAGCCCGAGAGCTCCCTCCCGTTCGTCTCCCCGCTCCCCTTGGGTTCTCTTGCCTGTCTTTTCTTGAGCCTCTTTCATCAGGCAGCCCGAGGTCCTAACAGCCTGTGTCCGCGAGGCTGTCCACAGCTGGGAGGGTCTAATAACCCATCCCCGACACACACACCCCCCCAACACCCCCAATCCAGTAGCTTCATGTGACCAGGGCTGGGGCGAATCTCCAAGCAGAGAGAAGCAATTGGGTGTGTGACAGTGTGAATGGCTGGGACTATAGGCGAATGACTCTGCCCGTGGCAATGTGGACGTCCTGTATTTCCGGTGTGAGAGTCTGATCGCGAGGGCTTCCTTTGTGTGTGAGAGGGCAACTGGCGGACGGAGAGTTTCCTCAGCTTACGTGTGTGTGTCTGGGTGTCTGGGTACTCTACTCGGAGCCCTGCTAACTGTGTTAATGCGTGCGTGTGTGCACAGTTGTGTCTCTGCACGTCGTCGTGTGTGAAATAGTAAGTGAGTGCCTCGTTTGTCTCTGGCTTTGCACTTCTGGCTCCCTGTGTGCCTGCCGTTCTGGGTCTGGTATATTTCATCTGCGTGTAGCTATGCAGGCCTCTGTATCTGTGAGCGGACGCTTTCTGAGTTCTCCCTACAGCATTTATCACAATTTCTAGTTATACATTTGTTTGTCTACTGTCTGTCAGCCCCACTGGACTGCATGCTCCACGAAGGCAGGGCGCAGAGCCGTTGCGGTCACTGCCGGGTCCCCAGCCCTGCCCTGCACACAGTAGGTACTCAGTAATTGTTAATTGAGTGAATGAATCAATGCCCCACGTGTGTAACTGTGGGAATGGTTCTGTCCTTCTGGATGGGGGTCTCCCGTGCGTGGTTCGGATCACAGGAGGGCGCACCGTGCCTGACCGCGTAGCTCTAATTTTCAGCCCCCCCGCCACACCGTGTGACCCATAGGAGGGCCCCGGTCAATGTGGGTAGACTTGACCTGTGTGCTTCTCTCTGTTTCAACATTAGGGCTTCTATGTGCCTCAGTTTTCCCCATCTGTCAAGTGGGAATAATAAATCCATCCACTCCTGGGACTGTTGCAGGGAGTGAATGAGTTCATAAAGGGAGCGTCTGGAAAGTGCCTGGCGCGAAATAAACATTTCCGAAATGCCACTTTTGATTCTCAGCCGTAGTATTCCTTCCTCTTTGTGTGGCCCTGTGTGCGCGCCCTCGTCCAGAATTCAAGTTACAGACTCGGGTGTTAGCTGCGTGGGGCTGAGCTCGTGGGTATCAAAATACTGCAGGGTCTCAGCTTCCTTCCTATAAAACAGTCCTGATGACAGACCCCCTCCGTGAATGGCCGTGACCAAGCGACGCTGTGTCTGTAAGTCTTGGCCCTGGTGTGAAAGTCCGCCACGAGCACTCGGTGTCTACAAGGCCCAGCGGCCATCGTGGCTGTGAAGCTCAGGTTCTGGGGAAGGCCGAGGAGGGGGTGGAGTTTGGGGGTGGGAGGTGTAGAGGTTCAAATCATTCCACCGCACAGGGAAGGCAGAACGTTGGAGAAGAAAGAGCATCTGCAGAAGCAGGCTGGTTGAAAGTCAGATTCCAGAAAGGGGTTCTTCCAAGGACTGTTAGGGGCGAAGGATTAAAAGAAGCTGAAAGGGGTCCCAAGAGCAAGAACGATAGAGCACAGTGTATAAACACGGCTAGGGGCAGACGGAATTTCTGTCTGTCTCCTTCCCAGCCCTGTCCCCAATGCCTAGAGGGCCTGACACAGGGAACCCGGGGTAAATGCGTTTGAATGGCTGATTGAATGAAGACATGAGCCAATGAATTTCATCCCACAACCGCCTGAGTCTTGAGGGGCTCGAGGGGCGGTGGGGAAGGCCTGGTGGCCCAGCCTCCGGGGGGCCCTGCCTCGGGCCTGTCCCCCATCCCGCGGTTCCCACAGCTCAGGGCCGCGGAGGGCGTGGAAGGGGCCGGGAAGGGAGTGTCGAGCTGCCGGCCCGCCGCCCGCCCTGGACGGATGCCCGGCGTGTCTGCAGGAGGGAAAGGGTAGCTCAGGCGCCTGAGTCACCTCAGAGAAACCCCGGGCCGCATACCTGGCCGCTGACATCACCCAGCCAGGGCACCCCCCGGCAGCCCAGACAAGCGCACTGAATCACAGGCGGAATTCAGCCACCGCGGGCGCGGGCACGTGGCCCGCTGTGACCCGCCCCCCCCCACACTCCGCGAGACACCCCCGCGTGGCCGTCTGGCCGCCTCGGGGTCAGTGAGGGGGCACGGAGCCTGAGTCAGGGACCTGGGGCGGCCACCGCCGGCGACCACCGGGCCCGCGGGCGTCCTCGAGGTGCGGGAGGGAGAGCGCGGGGAGGGCGAGCGGCGGGGAGGCCCCTGCGCCGGGAGGAGGAAGCCCGCGTGGGTGGGACCGGGAGGCTGCGGCTTGTGGGCAGCGGCTGGATGACCCGCTGGGGTGGGGAGGGCCCGGGCGTTTGCGCAGAGAGCCCCGGGTTGGGGGAACAATGGGATCTCCGTAGGATTCGCGCCAGCACGCGCGCACGCACGCACACCCACACCTGCACGCGCGCCCCGAACCCCGGGTGGGGGAGTCCCTGCCGCCCTCCCCTCCAGGACCGCGCAGCCTCCCTCACTGGGTTGGCGACCTGGGCCTCACTCCACGCAGGCCTGCGAGTTGGGCAAGGTCCCTAAGGGTTCGCGGCCTCAGTTTTCCTTATCTGGGGAATGGGGATCATAGTAATTATTGCCTTAAGCCCTCCCGCTTACAGGGCGCAAACTTTCTGCCAGGCCCTGCTTTAAGGATTGTGCATAGACACTCATTCACTCCTAGAAACAAGGCTAGGAGGGAGGTGCGTGGAGGCTCAGAGAAGTTAAGTGACTCGCCCAGGGTCACACAGCCAGAGCCCTTCTTCTTGTGTTACTAGAAGAGTTAAACAAGAAAATACAGTAGTTCTAGGGGCACCTGGCTGGCGGGGTCAGTGGAGCACACGACTCTTGATCTTGGGCTTGAGAGTTCAAGCCCCACATTTGGGCATAGAACCTACTTAAAAGATAAAGAAAAAGGGGAGGGGGTGCCTGGGTGGGTCAGTCGGTTAAGGGTCCGACTTTAGCTCAGGTCATGATCCCCCAGTTGGTGGGTTCGAGCCCTGCGTCAGGCTCTGTGCTGACAGCTTGGAGTCTGGAGCCTGCTTCGGATTCTGTCTCCTTCTCTCTCTCTCGGCCCCTCCCCTGCTTGCGCTCCGTCTCTCTCTGTCTCAAAACCAAATAAAAACATTAAAAAAAAGTAAAAGAGAAAATAGAGTGGTTCTGTATAACGTAGCGCCTGGCACACGGTCGGTTTTCTCAAATGACTGTTGCCATATTATTAATACTACTCATGTTATTTTCACCCTCACTCCAGCCGGAAAAGTCCAGAACAGTCATCCTCACCACCTTGGTCTGGTCCTTCCTCTTAGCTTCCCACAGTCTCTCCTGCTTCCCCTTCTCTGGTCTTGTATCCCACAGTAGGGATCGACATAAGGATGTAGACACCCTGACCTAAATCTTTTCAGGACTGGACAGTGGTTGTCCAGACACCACCATCAGGAAGCTCTCCCGGCTTGCTCCAGCCTCACCGAACCCTCCTGCTTGCCACCCAATGGCTGGAGTGACTATAGCCAGTGACACGCCGGCACCCTGTGCGAGTCTGGGTTGGGGGTGAATGAGAAGCTAGCCCCCACAGCGAGCGGGTCCACAGCACCCCCGGCCCAGGGCCTGAGACAAGCCAGCAGCTGAGAGTGGCCTCTGCTGACGTCAGCACGCCCACATCCGTGGAATCGTGTGTGTCTATAGGATGAGCGTGCACGGGAGAGCCGTAATGGGAGCTGGGTGCGGGATTCTGTGTATATGTAGGTGTTTTGTTTTGTTTTTTAAGTTTATTTATTTTTGAGAGAGAGAGAATCCCAAGCAGGCTCCACACTGTCAGCACGGAGAACAACGCGGGGCTCGAACCCACAAACCATGAGATCATGACCTGAGCCGAAGCCGGAGGCCCAACCTGCTGAGCCCCCACCCCCCACCCCACCCCGTGTGGCCTTGCCCTGTAGCTTTTGACGCGACTCTGAGCAAGTCCACGGAGGCTCTTTGCGCCCGCGTGTCCGTCCGCGGGCGCGCCTCGGCACAGACGTGGAGGCCCGAGAAATTCTGTGAGTTCGCCCTTCGCCCGGCGGCGCGCGTGGAGTCGCGTGTCGCCGCAGACGGACAACGGCGCGTGCCCGTCAGTATCCGCGCGCCCCCCCGCGACGCGCGCCCCCGGGTCTGTTTAGCTCCGTGCGCGTGACCGGGCGCCCGAGAGTGAAAGGCGTGTGTCCGCGCCGCGGCTCCACGTGCCTGGCTTTCTGCCTCCGCCGTGTGGACTCGGTAACGCAGGCCCCCCCCCTCTGCCCGCCCCCTGAAAAAGATACGTCCACCCCACGCCCCGCCCCTGGAAAGACCCGAGGTCGCCCGCTACGCCCGGTGCCCCCTTGGAAACGGGCAGGGAAGGCCAGCGGGCTGACTCTGCCCCAACCCCCGGAGCCAGGCCTCGCCACCCACGTGCAGCCTCCCCGCCTGTCACCATCTTTCCCCTCTGATCGGCGCGATTGCAAAGGCCCAGAGAGGCCCAGAGAAGTTTCGAGATCCAATGCATCCACGAGGGACTGGGGAAGATTCGTTCCGTAAATAAATATGTACCGGGGACCTACGGAGGGCCCGGTCCGGCACGGTGCTGGGGACGCGGCAGTGACCAGGACGGGCCACAGCCCCGACTTCAATAACAATACAGACCAGTGGGGGAGAGAGAGCCAGCCCCCAGAGGGGGATGAACCCAGAGAGGCAGAGCTGGGAGGGAGGCTGCCCCAGGGAGGACTTCCTGGAGGAGGAGAGCTAAGGAAGCAAAGGGGAGAGAGCTCCAGGCCGAGGTGGTTGGCACAGGCCAGGTTCTGCCGGGGGGCTTTGCGGGCCACGGTGAGTGAGGAGCTTGAATTCCAAACGCAAGGGTATTGGGAGTCCCCAAGCCCAGCCTCCTAAGCAGTTGCTTTCGGGTCCTCCCCCTCCTCTCATTTTCAGTATTAGATTTCCGCCCCGCAAAGGACTTTCGGAGCCCACCGTCCGCCAGCCTTGCTCTCCGGACGGGGAAACGGAGAGACGGCGTAGCCAAAGTATTGCTCAAGGAAGAATGGAAGGATGCAGTGAGGCCTGCCTTTGGCAGAGTTGACCCCAGGGCTGTTCCCGGGATGCTCTGAGCCAGCACCATCCCCCCCCCCACACCCCTGTAGGAGCAGAGGGCTGAGGGCTCCCCCTGCCCCCTCTCCAGGCAGAGCCAAGCCTGCTGGAGCCAGAGCTGAGATCTTACCCTCCCCCCCACATTCAAGTCCTCCTCCTCCCAGAAGCTCCCTGGGATTGAGCCCTGTGAAGAAAGACTTGCCGTGCCCACCCCGTGCTCTGTGGGCAAGGTGAGCATGTCCGTGTGAGTGTTTGAGTGACACTGTGTGTGTGTGTGTGTGTGGTCACCTGGACCAACTTCGCCCTTAGACACAGAAGCCACGGTCCTAGGGCCTATGGTAATTTTAGGGGCCCACAAAAAACTTTCTTTTAAAGTCAGAAGAAAAAAACTGAACTTCTAGGTAAAAGAAAATGTTCTTTTTTCAAAAAAATTTAAAAATGTTTATTTAGTTTTGAGAGAGAGAGAGAGCCAGAGCATGTGGGGGGGAGGGGCAGAGAGAGAGAGGGAGACACAGAATCTGAAGCAGGCTCCAGGCTCCGAACTGTCAGCACAGAGCCTGACACGCGGCTCGAACTCACGAATGGTGAGATCATGACCTGAGCCGAAGTTGGACACTTAACCGACAGAGCCACCCAGGCGCCCCAAAATGTCCTAATATATAGTATTATTTGTCTTTATACTGATGCAGTCATCAAATCTAATTTTCAAGATCTTTATGGAGGAAGAAGGTCTTGGGTATCTCTGCTTCTGGGTGGTTCTTTTTTTTTTTTTTTAAGTTTATTTATTTATTTGAGACAAACAGAGACAGCGCGAGTGGGGGAGGGGCAGAGAGAGAGGGAAAGAGAGAGAATCCCAAGCAAGTTCTGTGCTACCAGCACAGAGCCTGAGGCAGGGCTCGAACTCACAAAACTGTGAGATCATGACCTCATCGGAAACCAAGAGTTGGATGCTTAACCGACGGAGGGTGGGTCTGTTTTAATAACAAAATAAAATAAATAAATAAATTATAAAAGAGCCCTTTAGGGGCGCCTGGGTGTGGCTTAGTTGGTTAAGTGTCTGACTTCAGCTCAGGTCATGATCTCGCAGTCGGTGGGTTCGAGCCCCGCATCCCGCTCTGTGCTGACAGCTCAGAGCCTGGAGCCTGCTTTGGATTCTGTGTCTGCCTCTCTCTCTGCACCTCCCCTGTTTGTGCTCTGTCTCTCTCTCTCTCAAAATTAAATCAACATAAAAAAATAACAAAATAAATCCCTACCATGTGCCAGACATGTTCTAGAAACTTAACCGGTACTCACTTCATGTAACCCCCCAGCAGCCCCATTAGCTGGGTCCTATCCTTGTCTTCCTTTCCCCGGTGAGGAACTGGGAAGCTGTGGACATCACTAACTCAAGGTCACCCAACTACGAAGTGGTGGGCCCAGAATATAAGCCCGAGCCACCTAGATTCTGGGTCTGCCTGTCAAAGGCATAAATGCCCAGTATCTGCATGAGTGTGCCCATCTGCGTGTGAGTATATGGACCTATATAACTCACTTAATGATTAAAACCACAGGCTCGAGGCGCCTGGCTGGCTCAGCTGGTGGCGCGCGACTCTTGATCTCAGTTGTAAGTTCGAGCCCCACGTTGGGTGTAGAGACTACTTAAAATCTTAGGGGGCACCCGGGTGGCTCAGTTGGTTGAGCGTCCAACTCTTAATTTCGGCTCAGCTCCTGATCTCATGGTTCATGGGATCCAGCCCCGAATCGGGCTCTGCTCTGACAGCGCAAAGCCTGCCTGGGATTTCCTCTCTCCCTCTCTCTCCCTCTGTCCCTCCCCGCCGTGTGTGTGCGCTCTTCTCCCACTCAAAATAAATAAATAAACATTAAAAAAAAATAAAGTCTTAACATTATTTTTTAAGTTTTTTTAATGTTTGATTTTCGAAAGAGAGAGAGAGAGAGAGAGCATGAAAGAGTGGGGGAGGGTTAAAGAGAGAGGGAGACGAGGATCTGAAGTGGGCTCTGTGCTGACAGCAGAGAGCCCGATGGGGGGGGGGGCTTGAACTCATGAACCATGAGATCATGACCTGAGCCGAAGTTGGACACTCAACCGACTGAGTCACTCAGGTGCCCCTTAAAAAAAAAAAAAAAAATCGGAAAAGAAGTAAAATAAAATAAAAGCACAGGCTCTGAAGCCCACACGCTGCATTCTTATCCCAGCTCCGCCGCTAATTTGCTGTGTGACTCTAGGAAAGTGACTTCACCTCTCTGGGCCTCCTGTCCCTCGAAAGTTAAACGGTAGTTCCTACCTCCTAGGAGTGTCGCGAGAATGAAATAAATTAATACGAGTGCTCGGGAAGACTAACCTCTTGTTACTATCGCGCGAAGGCCCGTGTGGGTCCACAGTAAAGGTGTGAATGTCACGTGTGCTTGTGGCCCCGTAACAGTGTGCGTTTCAGTGTGCGGGGGCGTGTGGAGCTGTTTCCGTGCATGGCCCTGTGTGTTGCCGCTTGTGGGTGAATGTCTGAATGGCCACAGGAGCCTGTGAGTACCTGCCAGTGGCTCTGTGGCTGCATGGGCCACCTGTGTCAGGGTGTGAAGGTCTTTGGGCAGCAGGGAGTCTGTGCGGCTCCTTTATTCTGTGGGAGAGATGAGGGGCTTGGACGGGACAGGGAACGAGGGGTCACTCCCTGTCTGATGCTGGGGCCGAGTCACTGCCTGCTGGGGGTCGCTGTGTCATCCCCTAGTCCACGTCCCTACTTCCGGACAGGTGGCAGACAGAGGGGGCGTGGGGGAATGTGGTGGAGGGTAGGCCTGAGGCTGGGCTTTTTGTCTTGGTAACCTCAGCCTGCCCAGCTTGGCCCCCGTGTCCCTCCAGCCTTCCACGTCTCCCTACCTCCTTCCCCACTGTTGGAGCGGGGAATCAGGACTCTCCCAGGAATCAGGGTCCAGCCCCCCCCCCCCCCCCGCCCGCCGTCCCCCTGCTCCTGCTCTGCCTCACACCTGCTGCGTGACTCTGAGCCAGGGTCTGTCTCCTCCTCTCCCGGCTGCTGCGACAGTCTCAACGCGCTTCTCCCTCCGTCCCCAGGGCTGGAATCTGTGCCCTGACTCTTTTTAAAGAATCAGGATCTTGGAGATTCTTAAAGCAGCTGTTAGGACCCTTCCCCGTGGATGCTTCAGAGTTGGGGGCTGTGGCACCCCAAAAATCTGAAATCGACTCTTGAACCCCATTTCCTAACCGGGAGGCCCCAGCTAAGGCCCACCCTTCTGAGCCTGGATCACAATACCGTATGTACACCCGCAAGCAATCCGGTAGTTTGCAAGACTGACAGCTTCCCATGATCGGAAGCTGCCGTGATCACCGTGACCATTTAAACAATCTCAAGACCTAGGTTTTTCAGGGAGTTTCACTTGAAACAGGCAGTTCTCAGAAAGCAGGAAGAGAGTAAGAGCCGTGGAGTTTAACGATTCTGGTTTTGCGCTTCTGGCCACGGTATCTTGGGCAAGTCACTTAACCTCTTCGAGTATCATTTTCCTCTTTTATAAAATGAAGACTTTCCTCCCTTAACCTTCAAAAGCTGTTTAAGGGATTACAAATCTTGCATTGGAAGTTCAGTTTGGTACAGGGGCCGGTATTTGGTAATTGTTAAATACATGCGATCTATTATTATTATCATCATTATTATTATCAATTATTATTCACACACACGTTCTTTCTGTCTAAAGACAGGATTATAAAGCCGGGAGGAGACGCTTCATCCTAAATTTCATTCTCTCCCCGCTCCAAACCCGCATACCTCCCAAACGCCGGAATGCGGGGCCAGCAGGGTCCAAGACGCACGTCCTTCGTCCGGCTGGGAAAACTGAAGCTCGGAGAGAGAAAACATCGCCGAGCCCGCTCCGCGAGACCCGGCCGAAGCTGCGAGGAGCCCCGGGACTCCACCCCCTCCTCCACTTTCACCTGGAGCATCGCCGCCCCTCCCACTCCGTTTTGGGACTCAGTTTCCCCGCCTACGTGACTACAGCACACTAGCCAGGGCCTCTTTCTGGGGATCTGACCTTCCTCTTGAGTGAGCGCGGTGCGCCACAGGGAGAAGCGTGAGGGGCTGCCAGACGTGAGGGGTCCCCGCTCACCGGGGTCTTCCCCAGGCTAGCTTAAGAGCCTATTAATACCGGCCCCCGGGGCGGCACGGCACTGCGCAGGCGCGGGCGGGTTCCGCAGGCGCGCGGGGTGAGCGCGCGAGCGAGCGAGGGATTCCCTCTGACGTAATTGCTAGGATACCAAACAAACACTCCGCCGCGCCGGCCGAGCTCCTTATATGGCTAATTGCGTCACAGGAACTCCTGGGAGGCGGGGCCGGGATCCCCTCCCGCCGAGGGCCCTGGAACGCAGCCCCCACGACCCCCGGGGTCGCAGGGGTGATGCAGGTGGACAGATCGAGGCTAGCGTAGCCCTCTTGCTGGACGGCGCGGGGCTGAGTTCAGCAGGGCCAGAGATTTTAGGAAGTTTGTGGAGCGCGGGACGGGTGACGTAAGCAGGGGGGCGGGTCCCGGGCAAATAAATACAGGCTGGCGGCTTTGGGGTTCATTCATAAGACTGAGAGGTACGGCTTCGGCAGGGACAGGCGGAGCTGAGACTTGGGGACTTGATTGTTGTGGTTCTTGGGGGCTGTGAAGTTCGCTTTATTATTTTTTTTTCCGGAGAGAAAGTTTTGGGAAGGATTCTTCTAGATAATTCTACATTTTGGAGGAGCGCCTTACTCTTTTTGTCTTCTTTATTACTCCCCTCCCCCGTGGGACCCGCTGGACGCGTGGAGAAGACCGCACCCGAAGCAGATTCTGTACAGCAAGACAGCGCTTTCCGCCTCTGGGGGAGCGATCCCCCCCACGCCCCTGGGTCCTACGGAGCCTGGACTTTCAGGAGGCACAGCGGCATCTTGTGGGGGCCTGGGCACCGCAGAGGAATTGCACAGAAACTTTGGCATTGTTGGAGCGGGACGCTGCCCCCATCCCGAGTTTCGTCGGACAGCGCGCTTTGGGGACGCGCTCGGCTCACCCCGGACTCGCACCTTTCTCTTCCCACCCGGCCATAACCTTGGCTTCCCGGCGACCTCAGCGTGGTCACAGGGCCCCCCCTGTGCCCAGGGAAATGTTTCAAGCTTTCCCCGGAGACTACGACTCCGGCTCCCGGTGCAGCTCCTCACCCTCCGCCGAGTCTCAGTATCTGTCTTCGGTGGACTCCTTCGGCAGTCCACCCACCGCCGCCGCCTCCCAGGTAAGTTCTAGAGGGTTGGATGTTGCTTTATGGGTTTTCTTTTTTTTAAGTCAGGGGTGGAACGAGCAATCCCCCTCCCAAATCAAGACGCATCAAAACTCAGGATCTGAGAATAGGCTCACCGCGCACTTTGCAAACTGCAGAGTCGGGACGCGTTTGCAATTGGTTGTGTGCGTGGATCGCAGGGAGGGAAGGCAGGGTTAGCTTTGGGGGTGGGGTGAATGCTCCGTTCAGCGCAACGTGTATGCGGTAGCAGGGCTGAGAACTTTTAGCTTGCTCCGGGACTGCCCCCGACTCAGGTCCCCAACCTGAAGCTAGCGCAGTTAGGCAGGTGGGGGAAGTCCCGGGGAAGCTTCCAGTAGCCTCCTCCCTTCTCCTTCTCCATCTGAGCGCCTACTCCGGCATCGGGTTGCGCTCGATCCAGCGGGTAAGCTGGCCTCGAACCCTCGCTCGGAGGCGCTGCCTCCGCCTCCTGCGCGGAGACGTAACGGGGGACCCGTGCGTAACGGCTGACGCGCTGGAATCCTCCGTCTGACGCGGGGCACGCACGGCGCGCGGCGCCCCCTTCGTCCGCCCCGCCCCTGACGTCCCGGAGCGTTCTATTTTGGAACGCCGGGGCCACGTTGCTAAGGGAGGGGGCAGCTCGGCGTTCCGATTGGCCGCCGCGGCGCGGATTCTGGCCAATCAACTTTCCCTTCCTATTTGTAGGGTGCAGTTCCCTTCCCCCCCTCTGTCCCCGGAACTCGTGGTTCCTCGGCGCTAGGGTCTCTTTTACGGGCCTCTAAAGACAGAGCGAGGGGATTCCTGTCGCGACAGGAGCGACTCCCTGCGATCCAATGGGTCCGCGAGGACCTGGCGGGGAACCGGCCCCTCCGATCTCACGGGCCGAGGGTGTCTGTGTGCAGGGGTTCCTTTGGGAGACACGGGCGACTGTCACCCTTTTCTCCAGGCATACACAGACACAGTCCCAGCCCCTCTGCCTGACCCCTCGGCTGTGTCTGAGGACACGACTAGAACCGCTAACCGTAGGGGAACGAGCCAGGTGGTCTCCGGGAGCCCCGCCCTCCCTGGGTTTCCTAGGGCTCTGATTGGCCAGCGAGCCAGCCCATCCCTCACCACGCCCCCTGGGAGAGTAGTTAAGCCTGCCGAGCAGTTCTAGGATTCCATTTGGGGGTGGGGGTGGATGAGCTCGGGGGCGCCGGACCTACACCCTTCTCCCTCCGCGGCACTCTGGGGGTGCCCGGGTCGTCACTTTTCTCTACCTGTCCGTCCACCGCAACCTGTCACTTGTCGGCCTCACTCCGTGGAGAAACAATTACTTGAAACGTGGTTCTAAACTCCTAGGCCTGTCCCCCAACACCCTTTTAACTAAGACCCCCGCCCCTGCACGGAGGTCTCATGGACCTTCCAGCCGCTCATCCCCCCGGCTCAGAGGGGTGTGTGTATGTGTGTGAGTGGAGAGGAAGGCTTGGCCTAAGGCCTCTCCCTCTCCCTCCCCTTGCCTCTGGGGTGGGGGTGGGGTGTTGTGGCTGTGTGTGTGGCTGTGACTCCTTCCCGGGGTTCTGTCACCCGGCTGTGTCCAGCCTCCTCCCCACCCCCCCCCCACCTAAGAGTCACCAACCCGGGGTGTGATTCACCACCCGCTGGAACCGTGCAACCTTTCCCCGAAGAAGAAGGAGGAGGTAGAAGCCAGTTGAGCAGAAATCCTCTCATTAACCACTGCGTCATGGTGTAGTGGAAGGGTGGGTGTTGTGGCTTTTTGCCTGTGACACACACATCCACACCCGCTCGCCCTGTGCTCACTCACGGGGTCGGCGTGTGTATGTGTGTTGGGTGTGTGTGTGTCGGTGTCTCTGTTTGTGTGTCTACGCCTGTGTGTGTATGTGTCACCCCGTAGGAGTGCGCCGGTCTCGGGGAAATGCCCGGTTCCTTCGTGCCCACGGTCACCGCGATCACAACCAGCCAGGACCTCCAGTGGCTCGTGCAACCTACCCTCATCTCTTCCATGGCCCAGTCCCAGGGGCAACCACTGGCCTCCCAGCCCCCGGCCGTCGACCCCTACGACATGCCAGGAACCAGTTACTCCACCCCGGGCCTGAGCGGCTACAGCGGTGGCGGAGCGAGTGGCAGTGGTGGGCCTTCCACCAGCGGAGCCGCCGGCGGACCTGGGCCTTCCCGGCCCGCGCGAGCCCGGCCGCGCAGACCCCGAGAGGAGACGGTGAGTAAAGAGGCGTCGATACTCAGACTGGGTTTAGGGAGCAAGAGAGGCAGTAACTTTCTCGCCCGCGGGGGGTGAGGGGCCGCCCAGGCCTCCGGTGTTAACAGAAGCCCTGGCAAAGGGTCTTCTTCTGCTTCCTGCAAGAAGAGGAGGTTTGGGATGGTTGGAGGGGGTGCCCCGTGTCCCCAGACCTCATGGCCTCCCTCTCCCCTGCTCAGCTCACTCCGGAGGAGGAGGAGAAGAGAAGGGTTCGCCGGGAAAGAAACAAACTGGCAGCAGCGAAGTGTAGGAACCGTCGGAGGGAGCTGACTGACCGACTCCAGGCGGTGAGGATGGTCTCCGGGGTGGGGCGAGGGTACACTGAAGGGGGGGGGGCTCTCCCCCGTCCTCCACCCCTCACCACCCGTGCCCTCGTCCTGGGCCAGCAGCCAGAGGTTCCGTGGAAGGGATTAGGCACAGGTGTGGCCCGACGGGGGTAACCCGAGGCGGACACACCGACGCCCCCAGCCCCCGCACACCCCCACGTGCCTGCCTCGGCTTATGACCTTTAACAGAGGGCCTGACCTGGCTCCCTTTGCGGCCTGGGCGAGCGAGAACCCGGTGCGGCCCCGGTTTCTCCGTCTCTCCGGCCCCTCGTGGAATCTCCCGCGTTGAGATTCTGGAGAGGCTCCGAGACAAAATGCTTTCTATCCGACATCAATTTCTTCCCGCAGGCGGCCTCCGCCGAGGGCCCCCCCCCCCCTCCCTGTTTACAATTTACCTTAGTCTGAGAGGTGGGCTTGCAGGGCTGGCCAGCCGCCCCTAGAGGAAATCGGGGGAAGTCTTCTTTCTCCTTTCTTGCGCTCCCTGGTCTTCCTCCCTGGGAGGCAGAGGGGGAGGGGTACCAGAGGGGAACAGCTGGCATTCAAAACCCGCAGCAATCATGCATTCATTCAACAAACCTCTGAGTGCCTCTCCCAACCAGACCCCTCCATGTCCCTCTGGCCCCTTCACAACCATCCACCGGACACATGGGGAAACTGAGGCTCCTGGGATGCAAGACCCTTACCCCAAATCCTATAGCGCACCAGGACGCCACGGTGTGGGGGAGGGGTCTTTCCTCTCAATCAGGAGCTGCCTTTCAGCCACCCCACCCCCCTGCCCCGGGGCCTCTGCAGCAAGTCCAGGGGAGGCGGTTTCAGACTCACCTTCTCTAGTCGCTCACGGGCATTTTTCTCCTTCTTCCCTCTCCTCCACGCCGCCCGCCACCTGCCGCCGCCGCCGCTGCCGCCGCTGCTGCTGCTGCTGCCTCCGCTGCCACCACCACCTGGGGGACCTCAGGAGACAGATCAGCTGGAGGAAGAAAAGGCCGAGCTGGAGTCGGAGATCGCCGAGCTCCAAAAGGAGAAGGAACGGCTGGAGTTTGTGCTGGTGGCCCACAAACCGGGCTGCAAGATCCCCTACGAAGAGGGGCCGGGGCCGGGCCCGGGCCCGCTGGCGGAGGTGAGAGATTTGCCGGGGTCAGCATCCGCTAAGGAAGATGGCTTCAGCTGGCTGCTGCCGCCCCCACCACCACCGCCCCTGCCCTTCCAGACCGGCCAAGACGCATCCCCCAACCTGACAGCTTCTCTCTTTACACACAGTGAAGTTCAAGTCCTCGGTGACCCCTTCCCCGTTGTTAACCCTTCGTACACTTCCTCGTTTGTCCTCACCTGCCCGGACGTCTCCGCGTTCACCGGCGCCCAACGCCCCAGCGGCAGCGACCAGCCCTCCGACCCCCTGAACTCGCCCTCCCTTCTTGCTCTGTGAACTCTTTAGACACAAACCAAACACACACACAAGGGAGAGAGACTTGGAAGAGGAGGAGGAAGAGAGAGAGAGGGGAAGAGACAAAGCGGGCGTGTGGCCTTCCTGCCTCTCCTGTCTGACTCTCTGCGACCGCTGCCATCGGACAGGAGGACCTCCTTGTGTTTTGTGCCGCCTCTTGTTTCTCTGGCCCGGCGGGGCCACGGAGCTGGTGACTTTGGGGGCAGGGGGTGGGGTGGGGACGGACACCCCCAGCTGCCTGTTGGCCCTTTCACCTCGACCCAACCGCTGGGGATGGGTGGGTGGGTGGGGTGGGGGCGCCTTGCTTTGGGCAGAGGGAAAGGGGTGCCGGTAGTGGGCTGTGGGGTAGAGCCTACCTACTGGAATCTTCTCCAGAGAGGCCCAACAAGGCAATGCCACAGACCACCCCGTCCCCCCCAGTGTCTCCCGTGCCCGCCCTTTCTGGGGGGTGACTCGGCTGCTTCTCCCTGCCCCCCCGACCTCAGCTTATTTATCCGACATCTCCCCGTGGTTAGGTCCTCCTCTGAATTGAGCCTCCGTTTAAGGGAAGTCGATGTCTCCTATGATGTCCTCCTACCCAGACTTGGTCTGAAATGTGAACCTCCCCTCCCCGATTGTCCAGCCGCTCCCTCCCAGCAAAAAGTGGCTCTGATCGGAATTCCTGGCCTCTTGAGGAGGTCCCCCCACCCCCACCCCCTCCAGCCCCCAGCCCTCCTCTCCGGTTACAGTGTTAACCCCGGCCTCCCAGCCCGGCTCAGCCTTCCCTCCCGGCCTTCCTTGCTGGGCCTCTCTGATTCCGGCGGCAGGGGGCGCTGTAACGCCCGTCCTGGAGCGCTTTATACTGTGAAATGAGTTGGTGGGATTGAGGGGGGGGGCGGTGGGGGGAAGCCTGGTGGGACAGAACCCTTCCTGGGGGGATTGTGCCCCTCCCCACGCCTCGAAGCCTTTACTTGGTCTCCCTGCCCCGCCCCAGCTGCCTCCCTCCTCCCCCCCCACCCCCGACGGTGAGTTAGACTCAAGGGGTGACAGAATTCGAGAGCGGGGGTGACAGCCATCCATCCGCGTGGCGTCTGTCCTCAGGTCCCCCAGCCCCAAGCCCTGGCCTTTTTCTTTGAGGCCTGTCCCCCTACCCCGGCCTAGGACGCCAACTTCTCCTTACCCTTGGCATCCCTGCGTCCTTTCTAGAAGGGAAGCCACAGGAGCTTGCCTGGGGGCCCTTTTTTTTTTTTGGAGAAGATTTGAAGGCCGAGGCTTTGGCCCCCCCCCCCCCCCCCCCCCCCCCGATATTTTCGGACTGGCAAACTGAAGGGGCTGGCCTCCCGCGCGGTCCCAGCCTCCCTTCCCCGGCCCGCAGCCTGGACCCTCGGGTTCGGTTCCCCCTTCCCCCTCCTTGTGCTTCACCTCGCGGCGGCGAATTTCCTCGCGAGGCAAATCGATATTTTTTAACGTCGGGTGGGCCACGCCGCCTTCCGTGCTGCATGGAAAACATTCCACGTGCCCCGTCCCGCCGGCCCCCTCCCCCGACCCGTAGCCATCCCTCTCCTGGTTTCCGAGAAGGCACTTATATCTATTATGTATAAATAAATATATTATATATGAGTGTGCGTGTGTGCGCGCGCGTGTGAGCGTGTGAGCGCTTCTACAACTTCGGCCTAGGTCTCCTTGGGCCCCAAAGCAGTGCCGTTTGACTCGGAGAAAACGCTGCTTCTGGAAACTTCCAGTCGGCCTGGTTCAGGCGGGCTCTTCTGATTGTCTCGGCCCCTCTGGTGGTCTCGGGCAGTCTCTGGCTGCCCCTTTCTCGAGTGTGTCTCCCACTCCAGTCTTCTCTCTTGCCTGTTTTTTCACCTGGTCGTTTCCATCTGTCTGTTCTCTGACTGTCCCCGACTGGCCGGCCGGCCGCGTCCTGACTTCTGGGTTTTGTCGGAGACCTGAGAGTTTTTTTTTCGTGAGCGAGCCTGAGGGATCATAGACTTTTACCACCTGTCTCCTTAGGGATTCTGAGTGTGAGTGCGAGACTGTGAGCAGGGCCTGGCCCCTGCCTATGACAACTTACTGAACCCCCCACCCCCCACCCCCATGCTGTATTTGTGATTCTCTTTTTGTATTTTGCACCTGACCCTGGGGGGGGGCTGGGGCTGGCTGCCACTGGGCCGCTACCCTCCCCCCATGGTTCTGCACTGTCGCCAATAAAAAGCTCTTAAAAATGCATCTGCTAAGCCTCAGGGTCTGTTTGCTCCCGGTACCCATCACCTGCCTGCCTTCGGCGGGAGGGGGTGAGGTTAGATTGCAGAGGAGGCTTATACTGATGATTCAGTCGGCAGCGGGGACAACAGGACACAGGAGGAGAGACAGCCAGAGGACTTCCCACGGGGCGCGCCTCCTCTGAGCAAGGATGAGGCAGAACAGTAGGTGGGAGGTACTGAAATGCCTAAGGATGTTTCAGAGGCTCCTTGGCAAAGGAGGAACGTAGCCAGGACCCTGTAGGCTCTGGATGGCCTTAGGGAAGGTCAAACGAGTAGAGAAGCTCAAATCATTCACCCCAAACTACCGAAGATCACCTAAATGTGGTATTGGGGACTCCTCCGGGTTATAGGAGCCACCATCCCCGGATCCCTTGCCACCGAATGTGAATTTCCTTTTACTTTTCACGTGACCAGTTTTTCGCTTCTGAACACACAGGGGCCCACCTAAAACTGCACCCCAAATATCGCCACTTGAGCTTTTCGAAGATACAGAGGAGCCATCCCCACCGCAAAATTCAAGCCCGCTCTTATTTGCGGGGAGCGAGTACCCTGGGAGTTAAGCGAGGGTCCGGAGGCCGCTCAGATGCCTTCGTGAAAGAATGAGCAGAAGTTGTCACCATGGCGGCCCTTAATTTATGAATCGGTTCGAAACACTTGCTAAGTGCCTACTGCGTGCCCAGCCCGGTGCTGGGAGTTTCGGGGACACTGCGGGGACCGAGGCGGCGCCAGGCTCTCCCCTCCTGGGGTTCATGGTCCAGTGAGGGACACGGCCCTCTCGGGGTTGATCCAAAGCGCACAGGGTTGGGGGAATCCGTGGGGCCGGGGGAGCCCAGTGGGGCGCAGAACTTGATCTGGGAGTCGGGAAAGACTTCCTGGAGGAGGGAGAGCTGAGCTGAGTCCTGGAGGCAAAAAAGAGGACACGGAAGGGGCTAGAAAAAGACGCAGGGAGCCCACAGGACCGGCGGCGAGGAGAGGGCTTGATATGCAGAGGGAGATAGAGGTTCACAGCGGCTGGAGCAAAAGGTGGTGAAGAAGCAAGCCGTTTAGCGAAGACTCGACTCTGCGGCCTTAAATTCCAGACTAAGAATTCCGATCTTCTCTTGAAGACACCGGGGCGTCATGGCAGGTTCTGAGCACAAGAAAGGTAGGGGCCGGTTTGTGCTTTAGGAAGACCATTTTCTTTCTTTCTCTCTCTCAAAAAAAAAATTTTTTTTTAATTTATTTTTGAGAGACATAGAGACAGAGCATGAGCAGGGGAAGGGCAGAGAGACAGAGGGAGACACAGTCTCTGAAGCAGGCTCCAGGCTCCGAGCCGCCAGCACAGAGCCCTACGC
>PITB01026871.1:0-20937 GCA_004024585.1 Paradoxurus hermaphroditus
ACTTCTTCTTTGAAAATTGGCCTCATTTTCTCCTTTGAGGAAAGTGCTTTAAACCCAATGTAATCAGGGAGGCTTAATCTCTGTGTTTAAATCGCGTTATAACAAATTGAATTGTGTCATTAAGTAACTAGTTGATGAACGAAGATGGTTGAGCACGCTCGTGTTTGTGAGCAGGAAAGGTGTTTGGAAGGCAGGCGGACTGGAGAATGGGGTTTTCAAACACTCCTCTGACCTCTGACCTCTGTAAACGATCGCCTCACGTGTCCTGCGAGTCCTTGACGAAGGTCACTGAGTGGGATTCGTTCTGGGGACGCTCATTCCTGTGGGAGTTTTGGGAGCAGCGATTGGAGAGGCTCGCAGCCGCACCCTGGCGTCCCCGGAGGGATCACGTCCGCGTCACCCGTGGCGATGATCTCCCTTGGCACTTAGGCGCGTGTCCCTTGGACTTGCTCTGCTCTCCCGGAAGACACGGCCGTGGGTTAGGGGCCCGGCCCCTCAGGGGTCCGTCTGCTCTCCTTTGAAGAGACCTCTCCTGAAGTTCCAGAGCCACACCAATCTGTGGTCCTTTTGCGTGAATTAGAACAAGGGAGCCCATCCTCCGAGTGAGTGGGGAGAGGCAGGCAGTGCCTGGGCACACAGCTTGATGAGCAGAGGGGGGGCTGGGTTTAGCTCCCACTTGCCTTTGCCAAGGCCTTGTGCAGTGCACATCCTGAGCAATGATACCTGTGTCCCTGTTTGGGTGTCACCCCCTGACATTCCTTCAGGGACCTCCCTCGTTATGGTTATGCTTCTCCCCTCGTTCTTCCTACTCTCACTCTCGTGATTTGGAGTTTTGTATCTTAAAAAGAAAGAGGAAGGAAAAAATATAAAAAGAAAGAAAAGGAAAACACCGTGCCTAAAACAATCCACCTTAGATAATACATCCGTCTCTGTGTACTGGCTCTCTCTCTCCCAGCTTCTCGACAGAGTGGCTCGTAGCTCCTCCCTCTGACCTTCCTTTGTGTTCCTTCTCTGCCCGCCCACAGCGTTGCCCCCTCCTGTCTTCACGAGGGGTGCACCTGCGAGGTCCTCCGAAACACCCGGGTGCTCGGCCCACAGACACTGCCGTGTTCCTCGGGCCGCGTTTTGTGCTGCCGACCACGGCGCTGCCGCCCCTCTGCCTTTTCCCCGCTTGCTCTGGCCTCTGAGGTCCTTTGTGAGCTTTGAATGTCAGGAGTTCTGTGCATCTTAAAGGGTCCTCTCCTTTCTCTCCTTGCTTATGCCCTTACCCTTCCAGACGTCCCCCCAGACGTCCCCAGGAGGCAGGGTTTTCTGTATCCACGAATGGTATCCTGGCACCTACCGGCCACACCCACAGCTGTCCCCATCCCTCCTTCCTCCAGGTCTGGCTTGACCTCCACACAGGTCCCTCCATCCCCACGTGCGATGGGGTGCGTCCTGGCTTCCTGCAGCGGCTTCGGCACCGGGCTCCTCACTTGGCTCTGAACTCCCACCCTCCCTCCTGTTCAGGCCACCGGAGTTCTGTCATGTGGGACCCTGGGACTCGCCCTGCTCGCCAGCCCGCCCATGCCTTCAGATGGAGCCTTCCCGCCATGGCTGACAGGGCCCCGCAGGGCCGGGACCCTGCCGCCCTTCCTCGCCTCATCCCCTGGCTCTCCCCGCTCGGCTTGGGGTTCCAGGCGCCCAGGGGAGGGGGGGACAGGTCTGTGCTCCCCTCAGCTAGTAGTGACCATCTTCCGGTCTCTTGTGATGTCTCTTCGTTAGATGAGCCTCAGTGCCCCCCAGCGTTGCAGCCTCGGGGACCCAGTCTCCAGGTGCCCTGGACTTTTCCTTAGAGAGCTCTTGGCTGTTGCATATTTCACTGAGACCGTGAGTGTAGGGCTTGACTCCCGGAATAGAAGCTAAGTTCCTGGCGGGGATACAGTGAGTGTTTGCTCTGCGCCTGCAGTGCCCGGTGTGTGTCGGGCACCCAGTAGGTGCCTATTAGACAGCTTTGAGGAGATCACAGAGACTATCCGGGTGGCAGGGGGAGAGGGCCTCACCTGGCAGAGAGCACCATGTCATTGGGGACGGTGGGCCTTCTCAACCAGAGTGATGTAGGTCTTCGTGAGGACAGATGTTTCCAGATGTTTCTGCTAGCTGACCGGAAGCCAGAGGAGAAGGGTGTGAGGGGCGGGGTTTCATCAGCAGAGCGGCTCTAGGCAGGAGCAGCCCCAGGTGAGTGCGCCTTGTGTGGAAACTTCCGGGTCGGCCTGGAATGCACGTCGTTTGTGTACAGGCCTGGGCCTCGGTTTCCCCGTCTGCCGGCCCCCGAAGGCAGTGTGCTGGGCTGAGCGGTGATGACTCGTCCCTGCTCCCTGGAAGCGTGCATCTAGGGGAGGAGTAGCTGGACAGACCGACCGACCGACAGACAGATGCGCACGCGTGCGCACACACACACGTACACACGAGTAGTGTAAGCGAGAGCAAACGCCTTGATATTCTGACGCACTTTTGGGTCCTGCTGGGCTGAGCGACCAGGGAGCCTCTGAGGTCCGGGAGATGGAGACCTGGACGTGACGACGGATGGTGACACCGTCCTTTCTCACTTGGGAGAAAGGCCGTCTTTGATAATTTCCGAGAGAGCCAGGCAACTGATTTGCCTTCTGCCTTTGCTTTTGTTAAAATGTGTCTGCTGTGTTCCCTCTTACTTTTGCCTTCTCTGCTTGCTGCACAAGAGTATTTTACATAGGATGCAACTCCGCGTCAGCTTTGCGGAGGGAGTGGCCGCACACCTCTCAGCTCCCAGACACTAGAAAGTTCACCGTGTCCTCTCCACGGCGCCCCTTCCATCTTGTTCAGAGGGTTTCAGAGTCTTCCTCCACCCCCCACCCCACCCCCCTTGGAGGGAAGAGCCAAGTGGTGGCCGGAGCATTTGTTCATCCTTTGCTGTGACATTGTGAAACAGAGGGACCAGGCTGCTTTGGCCGAGCGGGGTGGCTCGCGGGTGGCTCGCAGCCCGGCGCTACGCTGCCCACCTTCTGGAAAGCCCGGTGCCGCTTAGCAGCTTGAGACTTGCTGGGTTAGTGAAGCTGTGCATTTACCTCCTGAACCCTCCTGTGCTGTCATCCTTCTGGGGAGAAGGGAAAATGGTAGCTTTCTCCATCACTCCTAGAAAAATGCTGCTTTCTGATTTATCTTGAATGACTATTGGCTCGGAGGAGTTGTGGGTTCCGGGCAGGTGCTGTGCACAGCCGGTGTGCCTCGCCTGTGCGGCACGCACGGCCAGTCCCGAGTCTGGGTGCCAGCTAGTCAGACGCAGGTGATTCCCAGTGCCAGGTGCCTTTTCCCGGCCCCTCTCTTTCTCTTTCTCGTCCACCCACGTTTTCTCTTAAGATGTTGACTTGTGAATTAAAAGTGGCTCCTTCATTGAGCTTGGTGTCCTGAAATCTTTCAGAAATGTGGAAGCTGAAACACGACTCACCCATCCATTGTTTTTCTAGGTTTGTGGGTAACACTGAAATTACTTCCTGGAGATATCCATCAGATTAGAAAGGAATTTCCTCATTTAGTGGACAGGACCACAGCGGTGGCTCGGAAAACAGGGTTTCCGGAGATCATCATGCCCGGTAAGAACGGATGCCTTCCACGCTTCCGAGTGTACTGTGGATGTGGCCAGCATTTGGGGAGTTCGTCTCGCCGGCCACGAAGAGCGGCGTGAGGGCAGTGACCGGTAGTAGCTCTGGCCTGCGGAGGGTCGAGCTGGTGGCGGGTGAGGGGGTTACGGATCATTCCGGCAGGCAGGAGCCATGGCCAGAGTGACAGCCTACCGTCTAGGTTCAGACCGAGGGGAGGTGGCTTCTCTTGGCTGTAATAGCCTGCGAGGGCTGGGGGAGTGACTTCTGGCGGTACCACAGTCATAACAAGCAGTCAAACAAGCATTTCCAGAACCCAGCCCTGAGAACTTGAGATGCGTTTCCACCACGAGCTGGACTGAACGCCGTGGCTGTAAGCAAATCTTTACTGTCCCGTATTCCATTGTTACCCTTCACCCAGATGCCTCGTGGTTTGTCTCTGCCCCACGTCACCTGGTGAAAGGGAAGAATGGAGGCAAGAGGTCGCACTGCCCGGCCGCGAGGATTGCGCGCACTGGGTTGCACAATACGTGTATTGTAATCAAGGCTCCTGGGGCTTTCTCAGGGGCCGGGCAGACTCCCTTCGGGTCTGATCAATGGACAGGTCACGGTGGTGGCTTCACTCTAGGATGAAGGAAGCCCTTTTACGATGGTAACGTAGGTTCACTCTGATGATCCCTTAACAGCTTTGGAATCAGCCAGAACATGCTCAGCGTTAAGGGGGCACAATTTAGGTAAACAGACCCTACTGTGTTCCTGGCCCTCGGCACGGGTCGTGGGATTAAATGTGTCTTCGCCGCGGGGCTCCCCAGCCTCGAACCCCAGGCTTCAGCCCCAGAAGTGAGTTGTGCTCCGGCTCCTTCCTGGCTCCGTGGCCCTGGGCGAGGCCCTGACCTCTCTCGCTGCCGTCTGTTGCTCTGAAGGATGAGAGGAAGGAGCATTCCTACCTGCAGGGCGGGTGGGAGTCGGGTTGCTGTAGGGTGGAAGTAGCAGAAGACACAGGGCCAGGACACGTGGCCGAAGCATGAGGACAGTCACCGGCTCACGCCCCTGCGCTGCGGAGACGGAGCGAGCCTGGGAGTCAGCCCGGGTACTGGCTCCGCCTCTCCGTAGTAACCTCTGCCAGCGGCTCCTTTGCATGTGGAGTTTGCCTTCTGCGTAGCAGGCCCTGATGTCCCCCATCTTCTTCCCAGACCCCAGTGTCCCGAAGAAGGCGGCATGCGTTCGACCCAGCGTTTCCCAGCAGTGATGTTCTGAGCAGCATTCAGGCTGGCTTACTCAGTGCCCTGCTCTGCGGTCCCCGGGCAGCGATGGGCTGGGTGGCGGAACGTACACATTAGCCCCCTAGACCTCTGGGGAGGTCAGCTCCTTCCAACGGCAGGGGTCCTATGAACACCGGACGGATGTTTGGAGGGACATCGGGGCAGGATAAGGAGGGGCAGACCTGAGTGTGCACAGCTGGCACCTGCTTTCAGCTCATGTTACTGATGACATGATAATACTGAGTATTGCTCAGGCCCGGTCATGGATTTTAAGCTTATTAGACCAATAATGGGATTCCACGTAAAAATTAATCTCATATTTACTTTTTAATTTCCAAATAACATTCTTGTTAATAATGTGATTTGATCCTCACGAGATCTTGGGGATGCCCATTAATATTTATCCCTTCCATCTGTGGGATACGTTTTGGTTTGCAGACGATGCTCAGGTTAATAATTTGGCTTCATCCATTTGAGGACCTCGGAAGC
Organism: Paradoxurus hermaphroditus; assembly: GCA_004024585.1. Classification (NCBI taxonomy): domain Eukaryota; kingdom Metazoa; phylum Chordata; class Mammalia; order Carnivora; family Viverridae; genus Paradoxurus; species Paradoxurus hermaphroditus. The sequence goes on from PITB01026871.1 coordinate 5,366, forward strand.
CGACAAGTTGATGTTGAACGAATTGCGATCAAAATTAAGCAGCAGCCTAACGTTTTGCAGCTAACGAACAGTAGAAATGGGGCCCCACCACCTCACGTTCAGATTCCCCGTGGTGTCCCTTTAAGAGGGCTTCGCTGTACGTTCGCAGGGAGAGGCATCCGCGCGTTGCGCTTGCTGTCAGAGATCTTGCTTGTTTATTTTAGGGTTATTAGGGACATGTTCTTTCTTTCTTCTTCTTCTTTTTTAATGTTTATTTGTTTTTGAGAGACAGAGAGAGATAGAAACAGAGCATGAGTGGGAGGGACAGAGAGAGAGAGAGGGAGACACAGAATCCAAAGTAGGCTCCAGGCTCTGAGCTGTCAGCACAGAGCCCGACATGGGGCTCAAACTCACAGACAGACCGCGAGATCACGACCTGAGCGGAAGTTGGATGCTTAAGCGACTGAGCCGCCCAGGTGCCCCCGGGACATGTTCTTTCTGCTCCTTCTGTCTTTCGGGGCTTCTGTGGGTCACTGTGTACTCCCAACTGGTAAATCAATGTGAAAGACATCTCAAATTGCTTAGGCTGGATCACAGTGGCGACCCGTATAGGAAGAGCGACATCCAGCACATTATAAAACCTAGGACTACCTCCTGCGGGTGTGAGTCAAGTCTGTAAGCAGCAAATTAGTTTGGAGTTCACAGTGAATGTATTGCTTGTATGTGGGTTTGAGATGAAATTTGTAGATTAGGATGACATTGTGCATTGATCTGGGGTGGTCTTAGGATGGCCTCGTGTTCAAAGGGAGACCCAGAAAACTTTTGCTCAGACCGATCATATTTCCCTTTATAATCGGTCAACTGAAAAAGCAAGTCCAGACCACTAAAATAATCTACTAATAGATTCCCGGGGAAGCCATACAGGTGACCGTTGTTCTGGCGGGTTCTGGGTGCTAAGTTGGGAGTCAGGATTCCCATAGTGTGGAATTCTAGCTAGAGCGAGTCACCACGTTCTCTCCACGACAGGCCGTGGGTGCTCCATCAGACCTTGGGGGACAGACGGCGTGGGGTGTTTTCCCTCAGGTCCCCGGCCGTTGGGTTGGTAGAACGCGTGCGTTGTCCCGTCTTGCCGCACCATCTGGAGATACTTTTGCAGAGATGTGTGTCTCTTTGCACAGCGGGAGAGCCTGCCGTTGGTGGCTCTTCTACCTTTTTGTGAGCCTCGGGAAAGCCTGCAGCGTTTCCGGAGGCTCCTGGTGGGGAGCAGAGGTTTCTCCGAGCTGGGAAGGTGGCCGGAGGCTTGCGTGCGGCGAAGGGAGTGTTCTCGTGGAGTCCACGCACCTCTGCTTCCAGTTCCTTCCTTCCCGGAACTAGAACCCTGTGGCCCTGGTGGCCTTCTCCGAGGGCCCTCTTGTGAGTGCCCGTGTGTGGAGTTTATCCACTGTAAACAGGGTCTCACTCGCGGGGTGGCCCCGAGTACGGATGTCTAGGCCGATAGGAGAGTGGGACCCTGGGGCTCACCATCCCCTTGCCCCTAGCGTGTGACGGCTGTCTGGCCGATGAGGCCTTTAGGAAGCTCTTGTGGCCCCTTCTGATTATGGCTTTTGTGCTTTGGTAGAATTTACAGGCTGAGGGATCACAGAGACTCTCCTGCCTTAGCGATGAGGCTGTTCAGGGGTGGGTGGCAGGGGAGGTTAAGTGACGTGTCCGTGACCACACAGGGATCAGTGGCAGGTGTTGGCCTGGGGGCTCTGCCTCCTGCCCCTGGCCCCGTGCTCTGTGACTCTTAGCTTCTCGCACGGTCGATATTACTGACTGCAGCCGTTTCCTCTCCCAGCAGCTCTGATGGCTGTGGTTGCAACCCACTGGGATTATTATAATAATGACTTTTAAACGAAAGCTTAATTTAATAGTTGGATCCATTAAAAGCCAGAATAGAGCAGTAAAAAAACAACAACAAAAACAAAACACAAAACACACACACGCCCACAACAAAACAAGAAAGCAAGGGGATTTTTTTTCTTAAGGGATCCTTGTTCTTTGCACACAGTGGGCCACTCAGTGCTCGTGGTAGACCTGTTCCTCACATCCCTGGGGGGGGAGCAGGTGGGTCCGGTGTGGGCGGGGCCAGACAGACAGCAGGGTCGCAGTCGCTGGGTAGTGTTACTTGCTCTAAATCACGTTGCTAACGAAGCTTGCTAAGTTTTCCCAGTCGGACCATTACCGGGGGCCTCGTGTGCTCTCAGTAGGAAGAAGCGTTTTCAGCTCTGTGGCGTGTGGGCTTTGTGTTTTGTTTCTGTTTTGCACAATTTATGGCCCGGCTCACTTTAAAATGCGCAGAGATGGGTCTGATTCTGCTGCCTGTGGACCTTCTCTGGGATCCTGACCACTGCCTCCCGGAGGAGAGAAGATCCGCACAGACAGCCGCTCTCTCGACCCGGGTCCCTGGTCCCAGACATCGACTCAGGACACTGGCTTGTGTTTCTAGTTCTCAATCAGCTTTTCATTTAAGTCCTTAGAAAAATGCAGAGGAAGCCCATATTGCCAGTTGTCATTTGCGCTGGGATTTTCTTTGGCTGTCCAGACTCCGAGCACACAGCCGGTGGTCCACCGCGAGATAGTGATGTGAGTCACAGTGGGCCGTGGACACTGGCAAGGGACGGTCATTGCAAACCCGTCAGCAGCGTTGAAGCCACCGTGCGTGTGGGCTGCCTCCCGAGGTGAAGAGCCACGCAGATCATTAAGGGCCTTGAAATTTTTCCTCTTTCTCATCATCTTATGCTGACGAAGCTGAACACTGCTTTTGTCATGCTTTTAAATGCTAGGCTGTTTTGTAGAAAATATTGCATAATCATCTAATACAGTATTTTGGACGCTCTGCTAGGAGAGGTGGCGAGTTAGACAGTTTTGCAGAATTCCCGGTTACATTATGAATAATGGACTGGTTTTAAAGGTATAATTTTTCCCCCAGGTGATGTTCGAAATGATATCTACGTAACTTTAGTTCAAGGGGATTTTGATAAAGGAAGCAAAACGACAGCGAAGAATGTGGAGGTTACAGTGTCTGTTTATGATGAAGACGGAAAACGGTTGGAGGTATTTATTGTTGCCAAGCTTAATCTGGAGCGGGGAAACTTTATTTTCCAAGTGTCTCTTTGGCTCCGCTGCACGACAGGGAAAGACGTGGCTGGGGCTGTGTGTTCCCCTCTCCAGGGATGAGAGTTTACTCTTTACCCGCTTTCTCCAGCTCTCTGCAGAGGGCTGGGTGTGCACGGGGGCCTGGGAGCCGGCCTCCCTCAGCAGACGCCTGTGGTCCCGACCACCTGTGGTCCCCGGCCCTGTCACCGTGCCTCACTTGCCAACGTAGACCCAAGGCTGAGAGGTCTGGCCAGTCACACCGGAAGGCCAGGCACTGTTATTATCACTGTGGGAGGGATGCAGAAACTGAGGCCCAGAGAAGTCTTGTTCAGGGTTAGAGAGCTCGTGGGAGGTAGGACTGGGGTTGGAATCCGGGCATCCGACCTCTCGATCTGCTGGGTGGTGGCGGTTACTGAGACCTCCTCCTGCATGGTCACAGCAGTCTGCAGGACTCGGCGAGCTGGGCAGCGCTTGGAGACTGTGGTCTCCTCTGATGACCGGAGGCCAAGCCAGAGCACATGTCCCTGCCACCTCCCACTCTGGACCACGGGTGGAGGGCTGGGCTCCCCTGGGCCCACATGGCGGCAAGCAGTGCCCAGTGTGCTCACCTGAGGCTCAGCTGTGCTGGGAGGGGTGGGTGGCCCATGTCCAGGGTCACTGCCAGGCAGTGCTGCCCTTGCCATCTGGGCTTTTCTGATATTGCTTCCACTGGAGTCGGGTGGTCAGTGTTTACAGCTGGTGGAACAGGAAGGAAGGTTGCCACCTCCTTTTTGGTCCGAAGCTCTTTATTCTAGACCTACTTAGTGAATCAGGCAACTTGCTACAGATCTTGGTGTTAAGGCTTTTAGGGGTGAGGGGATGAGGGATGGAGGACGGTAGCCTCTCTGTACTGATAACCATCAAGATGCTTAAATGTCCGAGGGCAAGACTGTATGCTGGCCGCGCTGGCCCCAGACGGATCTGTCCTCCCGTTGCTGGGAGCGCATTCCATTTGTGCCGGGTCTGTTGGCATTCCTGTAGTGCTCCGCTTAGCTCATTTAATGGGGGCAGGAGGTGGGGAGATGTATGCAGTGTCAAGCTCTATGAGGTCTGATGTGAACTCTTTATGCCTTCTTTTAAAGCATGTGATTTTCCCGGGTGCCGGCGACGAAGGGATTTCAGAGTACAAGTCTGTGATTTACTACCAAGTCAAGCAGCCGCGTTGGTTTGAGACCGTTAAGGTATCATTTACATGGTCATTGTGTCCCACGGGGTTGATTATGAAATGCTCATTTGTATCCCAAGGAAGTCCCCAGCTCCCGCCCGAGCCGGGGCTTCTCGCCAGCGGGCACCCCAGACAGACAGAGGCGCTCTTCCAACAAAGTCGTTCAAGGTTGCTAAGGAACCACGCCGGCATTTCTTGGAATACATTTACTCTCATCTCCTTTTGGACATAAAAATAGGACTTTCATGGAGACAAATGACAGGGTCCTTTAAAGATAGCTATTATCTTTCTCTTCTTGGGTCTGTTTTACGTGTGGCATGCTGTCTTTACACCAAATGGAAAAAAAATAGTGGTGACAGTACATGAAGGATACCGCTGGGGAGACGAATCCCGTCCCGTGGTATCGCACTCTGCTTTCCTGATGCAGCATGCTGACGTCACCACGGCAGCCCACCGTGGCACAACCCCAGCCCGCGTGCCAAGGGCTTGAATACTTGAGAACCCGGCCAGGCGATGGCTCTAGACTACAGACGTTGGGCATGAGAAGTTTTAGAGAGCAGCTTTGGTGAGAGGCAGCATGCACTGGGTCTTTCTGCTTTGACTGGAAGTCATAACAAGCAAGCTTTCTTCCTGCCGCCGAGGGCAGGTCCCCGCCACCACAGAGGATCTGTGGACACCTCCGAGAAGGGCTGCCGAGGAAAATGGCAGCTCGTAACCATAGACTCTTAACAGTGAGGGTTTGAACGTTTAAGAAAACTTCTGCCATCTCACAGAGTTGGTTTGGCGTCCTTTGCTATTTTATCTAGTTTAAATTAAAAAAAAAAATTTTTTTTTAATGTTTATTATTTTTGAGAGAGAGAGACAGAGAGCAAGTCGGGGAGGGGCAGAGACAGAGAGGGAGACACAGAATCCGAAGCAGGCACAGAGCCCCACGCGGGGCTCGAACTCACAGACTGTGAGATCATGACCTGAGCTGACCTGAGTCGGCCATTTAACCGACTAAGCCACCCAGGCGCCCCATCTAGTTTAAATTTTCAAAAGGCATTTTGCTCTGGGAAAGTCATACAGGGGATTGGGTGCCCAGTGTTTTCATCACTGCAGTGAAGACGTGTGCACGGGTGCACAGGATCTGCAATCGATCAGAGCCATTAATGTGAGAAGTTCTTGGTACAGGTGCTGAAAGTTCCGTTTCCAATTCTGCAGGTGGCCATTCCTATTGAGGACGTCAACCGCAGTCACCTTCGGTTTACCTTCCGCCACAGATCGTCACAGGACTGTGAGTAATCCCTTTATTACCCCATGTGGTTTTCAAGGGAGAACTGGGGGAAATCTCAGCAGGCTGTACTTGTCGCTTGTTCTGGATTGTTCTAGATGCTCTGGATTGCTCCAGAACTCGGTTCAGCAGGCTATACTTGTCACTTGTTCTGGATTGTTCTAGAAGTTCTGGGTTGTTCCAGAACTTGGTTATCCTAACATAGCGCCATCCTAATCCTTGAACTCATTTCCATGTTAACCTGTTTCCAGAAAATGTTATTCATTCTTTTTCATTGATTATAGGAGACATTAATTTTCTTCTTGTGTTTTTCTTGCTGCTACTTCCTGTTTTCCTTTCCATTTCCTCTCTTCTGTGTGACTTGTAATGCTGTTCCATCCATCAGAAGTCACTGAGCTACGACAAGTAGATTTCAAAAATTGGCTCTTCATGCCCTTTTTACTGGAATGGAAATCCTGGAGACCCTTTGTCTTTGTGAGGGGCCCCTGGTGTCTGGATTCAGGCTGAACTTCTCTCGCAGGAAGTGTTGGGGCAGCACTGGCTGACGCCAAGGTGCAAGGTGCTGAGAGGAAAATATGGGGGACTTGTGGTTTTTATTTATTTCTTTTTTTATGTTTATTTATTAGAATTTGAGAGAGAGAGCGTGAACACACACCAGCTAAGAAAGGGCAGAGAGAGAGGGAGACACAGAATCTTAAGCAGGCTGTCAGCTCAGAACCCCATGTGGGGCTCAAAACTACGAACTGTGAGACCATGACCTGAGCCGAAGTCAGATGCTTAACCGAATGAGCCACCCAGGTGCCCCAAAATGGGAGTTTGAATCTCTCTCCTTCCAAAAGAGTTCTTTATTGATGACTGAAGTTCGTTTTGTGATGTTCACTGATTGTCTGCTAAGGATGTAGCCTGGTGCTAGACAGTAAGATATCACGAAAGGCAGATAAATCCTGTGTCTGTACCCACTGGGCAGTGATCTGCGACTTGGGAAAATAATTAACAATAAGAGGGGCACCTGGGTGGCTCACTCAGTTAAATGTCCAACTTTGGCTCAGGTCATGATCTCACAGTTTGTGAGTTCGAGCCCCGCGTGGGGGTCTGTGCTGACAGCGTGGAGCCAGGAGCCTGTTTCAGGTTCTGTGTCTCCCTCTCTCTCTGCCCCTACTCCACTTGCACTCTGTTTCTTTCTCTCTCTGTCTCTTTCTCAAAAATAAATAAGTAAACATTAAAAAAATAAAAATAAACACTGAGATTGGCTGCATTGTATGTGCTGTAGGTTTGAGGGAAAGGGTGGTCTGGGGGCCCTGTGTTTCACGGATAACCCCCTGCGTCCTCAGCCCTGGCTGTCTGCGCTCTCACAGACATCTGGAGGACAAGAATGCCTGGGGGTCTTGATGACCAAGTGTGATGGAGGCTGCCGAACCCTTGGCACAATGCCTGGCACGGGGTAGGGGACCCTTAGAAGCCGCTGTTGGGTGATGACGTGTCCATCCTTCTTCCTGTTCCTGTAAGGGGGCCTGCCTGACCGGCCTCTTTCCTAGGTGTGCGGTGCAGGGAGCGAGTACACGAACAAGGGTCTGAAGCTGGGAGAACCTAGACCCCTCTGTGGGGCGGTGAGGACCCAGGTCCCTGCTGCTATTCAGAAGTGTCAGGGAAGGGCTGGTGTGCGGACAGCACCGGTATCAGCTGAAAGACGCATGGGGACGTGGGGTGAGGCCTCCAAGGCAGTTGAACCAAGGGGTCCAGACAGCACGGGGTCCGTCGGTCGTGGTGAGCGGGTGCGTGTGGGGGCGGGCAGAAGTGAGCCGCGGCGCCATCCTGTCTCTCGTCCCGTCCCTGCGTTTAGGCGGAGCGGGGAAAGGGGGGTCGGGCTTGAAGCAGAGTGGAGCGGCAGGGCCGCGAGGGCTGGGCGCGCGGACGGCACCGCCCGACCGTTGCACGCCTGCCCCGGGGCCAAATCCAGCCAAGCAGGCGGCAGGTCGTGCCTGGCACTCCTAGCTGGCCCGAACTTTCGGAGAAGAGCCACTGGCAGTCAGCGTTCGTCAGCACGCGTGTGCTCTTACGGGGCTCCTGGCGTGGGCGTGTTTGCTGTACTGTTTCCGTTGGTCCTCACGATAACCCCCTGTGCTCCCACTGTGGCCATCACTCTGCACGGTACGGCTGAGGACACTGAGGCCCACGGACTCCACCTCAGGGGCCCAAGTCATCCCAGTTAGTCAGTGGGAGGGCACTGGGAGAGGCTGCGTCCATCACCTGGTCTTGGTTTAGCACCTGCTTCTCCTCACGGAGGGGGCTCTCCGCTTTCTGAATTTTATCCTGGGACTACTGTGTAGGAGCCTGGGGTGCGGGGTGAACGGACTGGGGCGTGTGGATGGGGGACACCCGGGGCAGGTCTGTCCTCGGCCAAGGCATGCGGCGGCGGTGGGCTCAGCACCCCGCATCGGTGAATCGGCCGGGATGGGAGTGGGCCGCAGGGACGAGGCTGGAGCGCTGGAGGGCAAGGGCAGAGTTCTGGAACCCACAGGAGGCTTGCATCTGAGGTAAGCTCCCCCTTCGTAACGAGCTCGTCCTCTCTCGTTAATAAATTACATTAGGGCCCAGCATTTTAATTTTCAGAATTCCTTATTTTTCTAGACAGTTTTAAGTACTCATTATAGACAAGATGCCGTCGCCCGACCTGCCACCACACATTTGCATAATTAATGAGGCTCCCTGCTCCATGGCTCCTGTGCGGTTTGGGAACCGTGTTGAGCATCAGGAGTGGGGTGCTGACGCCGTCCTGAGCTATCCGCTATAGGAGTGACAGCCGCCAGGGGGCCTCTGCAGCTTCCCTGATCGCGATCTTGGACACGCGGGGTCAGAAACAGAATAAAGTGAGGCCACAATTCCTCCCTGCCTCCCCCACCCAACATCTGCTTTTCCCCTAACGGTGGGCGAGCCAAGGGAACAAGAGATGGGACTTCTCAGGCTGGGATCCGTCCCCGGGGTTGGAAAGTTTGGTGCTGATGTGACATGCACTCCAGCGACGTGTTAGCCATTCCAGATGCCCCGGCTCTTGTTTTACCAGAACGTGAGCATCCGTGGGGCTCTGGGTCCAGCCCGCCGGGGGCTGAGTTCCCCTTGCTCGTAGGGGGCCAGGTTGGGTGGGGTAGCCCTGCCTCCTGTGCCCCTGACATCCTGTAAGTTTGTCGTCTGCTCACAATGGCTGCTGACAAGTGTGTAACAAGTGCAGTCCGTGGCCTTGACGTGCAGGTGCCGTGTGCTAATAAAAGGCGCGCACTGTTCCTTTGTGCTGCTTTGTAGGAGGATCGGGGAAGCCGTGTGCTGACAGGGATGGTCATGTGTCCCTTTGAACCAGGGCTGCTTTTATGGAGACACATCTTTATTTTGTTCACATAAGCTCAAGCATAGACACATCTATTCTTTCTCACTTGAATACTAAGATAGTTTGCGTTTTCCGATGCCCATTCACAGAGTTATTTTTTTTCGATTCCTAGGGTACATATTTTTTACCTTCTTCTCCATTTATTTTGGTTGGTCAATCATGCATTAATTTATCAAACTGGCTAGCATTTATTGAGCACCTAGTGTGTGCCAGGAACTGACCGACGCCAGGAGGCGCGCTATCTTTTGCAGTGGGGACTCAGGGTAAATATTTTTGAGCCCCTGACTCGAGGTGGACAGATGTGTGCTTCTCCCCTTGTTGACCTCTGTCTTTTCATAGCTAAAAAGAGAATCTGGGATGTATAATTTTAAAGATTATAGCTCAGAAATTCAGTGTTTCCATGTGTACTCAGTTGGCATCTTGCAGAACTCATGCTGAATCTGTTTCTTCAGCAGAGACTCCTTAGCTGTCCCTCCTGTGCTAGCCCCTGCCCCCCTCACCACCCACTCCTCACCAGTCCCCTAGCTTTCTATCCCCAAACTGGCCAAGCCTGGGCCCGCTTAGAGCCTCTGCATTTGGCCATGTCTATTCTGGAAGGTTTACGTCTTGGTTCACATGTTATCTGTCTTCCCGGAGACCTTTTCCAACCACCCAGCCCATCGGGACTCTTCCCACCCAACCAGTTCGTTGGCATCTCTCCAAGTGGAACAAAAGTAGACCGAGTATCTAATATGTGGCAGGTGCCACCGCGTGCGCTGGGGGTATAGCGGTGACGCGTACGCGGTATCGCTTACCTTCCAAAGGCCGGTGGGTGAAACGAACGGTAAACAAGAGCTCGCGCGCACGCGCACGTCCACAGGGCTGGGGGATAAACGAAGGGTAAAGGAGCTCACGCGCACGCGCACACGGCTGGTGGATAAACGAAGGGTAAACGAGCTGTCGCGCACGCGCACGTACACGTGTCTGGTGGATAAACGAAGGGTAAACAAGAGCTGTCGCGCACGCGCACGTCCACAGGGCTGGGGGATAAACGAAGGGTAAACAAGAGCTCACGCGCACGCGCACGCGGCTGGTGTTCCGACAGGGATAAGGACTGTTGTCTCGCGTTGCTCCGGCCGCCGTCACAGTGTAGGCTGGGCGGCTTCCACAACGGGAATGCATGTTCTCACAGTTCTGGAGGCTGGGAGTCTGAGGGCAGGGTGCCGGCGGAGATCCTCCTTGAGGCCGCGAACTCACACACAGAGAGAGCTCCGGGGTCTCTTTCTCCTTTTCGCAGGGCGCCAATGTAGCATCGGCGCTCCGCCGGCATGACCTCGCCAGCCTCAAACACCTTCCTACTGGATGCAGCTCCCTGTAGTCACCTGCGGGGGGGTTAGGGCTCCAGCCCCAGACTGGGGTGCGGGTGGGACACACAATTCAGTCCGTAGCACTTACGAAGGAAAACGCATCAGGGGAGGGGAGAGAGTGTGACCAGGTTCTAATTTAGTATGTTAGACGGGCTGGTCACCTCGGGGCAGGCGGTCCGTGGGCAGAAACTCGAATGAAGTGAGGAAACGAGTCTCCCACGCAGGAATTGGGGAGGATTGCACATCGTGGGTTCGCCCTACTGAATGCACACTAGTGGACGCGGTGGGGTAGGAGTCTATTTGTTGTTCCGTCTTGGTTGCTAGTTTTCCTAGGGACGGCTGTCCTTCTGGACTGTCATTTGCCTCGTGTTTCTAGACCCTGCGGTTACCACTGGTCTGTGTGTCCCGATGTTAAGCCACACCGTCTTCCTTGTTAGCATTTCCCGGTCACTCCTCATTGCTAGGACTGCGTCTTGCCTCCGTGGTCATCTTCAGCATCATCCTGCTGCCCTTGACCTCGGGAATCGGTCTTCAGGGTCCCCGAGGAAACTCTTGTAGGAGACCTGGGTTGGAATAACTTTGCGTTTACAAGATTAATCTGAGCTCAAACGAGGTCAAGTCAGTGCCTCCTGGTGAACTTCGTCCCTTTCTCCATTTACGTTTACCGTCATTCGGTGCAGGTTTGTGGTGATTTCACGAAGGCGGCCCTCGCAGCATTCTGTGATGTTACATTGTCATGACAGCAATTGGTGACGATGATTGATTTCTCTTGCAGCTAAGGATAAATCCGAGAAAATCTTTGCACTAGCATTTGTAAAGCTGATGAGATATGACGGGACCACTCTGAGGGACGGGGAGCATGATCTCATCGTCTACAAGGTATACCGCCTTCTTGGCGCAGTGTCGCTAGTACGAACCCTTTCACCCGTCTCCGGGCGTCCTGGCCTGAGCCGACATCTCCCCTCTTGGTGAGAAAGCTGCTCTCTAAGCTACAGTTCGTTATCTACAGGAACATTTCAGATGACCAGCCTTTTTGCCGTTCCTAATGAGAGAAAGATGATGTACGATAAATGTTAACACGAATCCGTCTGCAGAAATAAGGGAAATCATTAAAATAGCTTAGCAAATGATAAAGAGCAAATATCGTGACGGTTAAGAGGCTCGAGGGTGGCAAGGGATAGACAAGAATTAGGTGTCGTCCATTGTGACTCGCGTTCGACATGCACGTAATTAAACCCACAGGCGGAGGCCAAGAAGCTGGAGGACGCCGCCACGTACCTGAGCCTGCCCTCCACGAAAGCCGAGCTGGAGGAAAAGGCGCACTCGGCCACGGGCAGGAGCATGCAGAGTCTCGGAAGCTGCACCATCAGCAAAGATTCCTTCCAGATCTCAACTCTCGTGTGCTCCACGAAACTTACCCAGAACGGTGAGTTTGGGGAGGGACCGTGTGCACCCCGCAGTTTCCCTCCCCGGCTGAGGCCTGCTCGTGCTCCGTGTCGAGCGGCGGAAGCTTCAGGAGGAGAAGGAACGCTGCCTGCCGGTCATTCACGCATCCCCCGGGATGGACGGTGTGGGCGTCCGTGGACTAGCAGGGGGCGTGACGTCCGTTGCGCTTTAAACTTCACTACAGCTTCGCTCTGAGGATTAACCTCAGGGAGAGAGAAACCAGTTGGTTTGCTTTAAGAGAAAGGTTTTTGGTCAAAGGAAGGCAGCACGGCATAAGGGAGAATACTTACGAGACTTGGAGTCAGCGCAGAGATGTGCTATTGAGCCCTTGCCCTGAGCTAATCCTGGAAGTGACCTTGAACTAGGGCCTCTGAAAGGGTCTGAACCTTGTTTTCCTCATCTAGGCACATACGCGGGTTTAAGGTCTGTTCCAAGGGCCTGGTGGGGGTTACGTGAGCTGCAGGATCTGAGGTGCCCACTCTGTGTGTGTCCTCCCGTCTCCCAGCTACTCGTCGAGATCATTACCGGTTATCTTTATTTTCAAAGGTTGGTTTTGATGACATTTCCAGTTTCCCTGGCAGCGAGATAAGGCACCGGCCAATTGAAGCACACCGAAACGCAGTGTCAGGTGATGCCCAGTGTCCTGTGCTGGGCTGGCCGGCTGCCTCGAGTTGCCCCCACCGCTTGCAGAGTCCCCAGCAACGTGGCTGTGTGGCCAGGGGCGCTTCTTACTCACATGACACTTGTCTGGGGGTGGCAGCCTCCTCGGCACACTTCCTGCCTTTAAAAATTGCATCCCCCCAAACGTGACCGAATCACAGCTGTGCGGAGTGACTCTCTTGAAACTCAGCTGGAAAATCCAATTTTCCCTCGTAGCCACCCAGTATGGATTTTGATTATTAATGTTTGTTGGTATCTTGAATCGTGTCCTTGGGGATTGTCTGCCAATCTTGGCAGGAGTCTTGGGTTTGCCCGAGGGACAGTCACTGTTTGGGCCTTAACAGGATAAACAGAGGGCAGAGTAACCCCATCGTCTGGAAGCCGCGGCACTGGAGCGGAAGGAGGGCTGGGTGGTGGGGTGTGCCGGTCCTGTTCAATCTTCCCGGGCCGGCCTTCTCCCCTCCGGTGTACTGCGCTGTGTAAAAAGTGCCTCCTCACTGCTTGTGTCGTGACTCAGCTGTGCAGGGGGACGTGTCCCGGGGATGCATGAAGGCCATTGGGATACGTCTCTCTAATGTCGTCTTCATCATCACGGTTCGCCCTAAGCATTGCCCTAAGCCGGTGGTTTGCAGTGATCTCCATGAGCAATTGCAAACCCTTACCTGGGCATCGGGTCCTGTGTAAGCTGCAGAATGCACGGGGGCTTGCCCGTTGAGTGCCCAGGGGGCACGCGGTCAGCAAGGCAGGTGCTGGTTTGGGACCGTGTTCCGGGAGGGACGCCCCCAGGGTCCGATGTCGCTCCCTGGATACCACTCTGGTAGTCACCGGTCTGGTGGCTCCACCGTCCAGGGCCTCCTTGAGCTCAGGGCAGCGGCAGCCTCCCCGGTGAGTCCCTGCCCCACACACGTGACGGCTTCGCTTTCCGTTACATGCTGGACAAGTGAGAGAGTGGCTGTGTGTGGTCCTTTTCACCCCATGGCACACCGCCGCCGTGTGCTTGGGTCATGTTCCAGAGGCACGTTGGGAAGTTGTCGTTTGGAACTTGAACGTGTTTTCTCCATGAAAACCGTGTTCTGAAGAGCAGTTAGGCTGGGAGGCTCACCCACAGAATCCTTCGTGACCCACGCGTTGCTGCAGAAGGGGACTGTGAGCGAGAAATCACCAAGGTGTGAGTTAAGTGCGGAGGTCTCCCAGGGGGGCGACGCTGACCTCTCCTCGCGCCTCCTGACTCCGTGGCTGTCATCAGTCACGGGGCCATGCCTTCCCTGGAACTGAGGGAGCGGGCACCCTGCTATGGCAGCGGCTGTTGCCGGGCAACGAGGAAATTCCGCTGTGTTGCTGCTCACCGAGAGGAAAGGGGGCATCTTTTGTCTGCCATTGCCCACCGGCCAACGAGTCCTCTCTTCGGAACGGTGGTGTGGCAGGTGGTACGCGAGACGGAGTTGCCCCGCTCGGCATCTGAGCTCCGAGTCCCAGAGTCTCATTCTGGGAGTCGTTTTTCTGCAGCCACGATTCGTGCCCGCGAAGTTCCATTACTTAGGGAAAAGCGGTGGCTGAATAATTCATCGAGGTTTGTATTAAACATCTCTGTTCTCAGCATTGCTGGATGCCATGGGGCATAAAAGAAGGTTAGGGTGTGATTCCTCTCCTCAGTTAGCTTCCTGTGTAATGAGAGAGAAGTGGCACGACACAGACCTGATCACGGGCAAGCCGCGGTGGCCCCCAGGGGTGAGCGCTTGGACAGCGAGCGCCGCCCTGACCCGGCTAGCGGGGGGGGGCTGGGCACGCTCTGTTTTCCTAAAACATGCTCTGCCTCCCGGGAGGTGTTCTCACGCTGGCCGGTTGTACCTTTTCTCCGATTTACAGCACAGAGGTCAGCCTCAGCCTCCCTCACGCCGCAAGTGCCACTAACTTTGTGTGAATTGAATCTAGATTATTAACTAGTTTCTGTTGCAAAAGCACCGGTCACTCTCGGGAGGTGGAAATCTCCCCTAACCCTGGGGCCCAGAGCACGTCCGGGCGGGATGCGGCCTTTCTCCTTACTTTACGTTCCCTCACAGAGGAAAACGTGGTAGCTTTCACAGTGAACGGCTAACGTGTTCACTTCCGGTCGTCTCGTGGCTGGACAGCTGCTCTTGTCTGTCCTCACGCTGGGTGTCTTGCTGAACGCTTTCTCCACATCACACCGTTTAATCCTGGCGCCAGCCCTCCAGTTTGGCAACATTGTACACATCCTTCAGAGAGGTAAACTGAGGTGAGGTTAGTTGCCCGAGGTCGTTGGTGGTGATGTGGCCGGCGGGCACTGGAGCCGACAGCTTACCCGTTGCCCAGTGCTGCTGGGTTCCCTCTTCATGGGCCCGGTTTCCCCCCTGACCTGCATCAGCCGTGCTTGAGGGGAAGGGCAGGTAAAGGGGGATGTATGTTTCCGTGCTCGTCACTTGAATGCCTTTGGTGTGGTTTAGTCCTTCACAGGTGTCTTATGTCCCCTGAAATGATAAAACTGTATTGCCGAAGTTGTATTTTTCTTTTCCTTATGAACTAGGGGTTTTTGTTTTTTTGGTTTTTTTATTTTATTTATTTATTTTTTTACGGGAGACACTTTGTGTAGCTGAGGTTTGTTCCCGAGGAGCATAAACAGTCACTTGGATGCGCTTTGCTAATTGTGTTTTTTCTCGTAATGGGCTGTTAATACACTTTCAAGTGGAGAATGCGTGGGCACGGGCTCTTTCCTAGAGAGGCTGTGGATTCCACCTTCGTGCCTTAAAGAACGTCTTGCCGTCCTAACCGAAATCATCTCTGGATGTTGTCTTCCGCGTTTAGTCTGTAAAAATGCGTCCATTTGGTCTGTGGTCTTTCGATGAGAAAACAAACCAAATACAATTCAGCCGTAACAGACCAACAGCCATGGGAGGTCAGGCCAGGGTGAGGGTGGCGGCAGACGTCCTGTTACCTTGCGGTTTCTGTACCCGAATGCGCATTTCTTATTTTATGTTACTTAATTTAAAAAAGGAAAAAAAAGTCATGTTCTCAAACAGGAAAAAACCCACTTGGTAGATTTCAGATTTCACTTTGTGGGCGGGCAGCCATCTTCCAGACCGTCTGCTGGTCGGAGTCTCCCTTCTTGCAGACTGGAAAGGCCAGCCCTTT